>JAHZMY010001705.1:0-24869 GCA_027743915.1 Seira sanloemensis | reverse complement strand
AATTTGCATAAACATTGCGCGTCACGCTCATCCTAACACCCCCCTCCCTCCCCCAGACCGTGACGTCGTTTATGGATCGCCCCCAACAACTCTTTCATACTGCATGGGGCGTTCCTGTATGATATGCGATTTCATTTTTACCGTTTTGCCAAATTTTCGGCCAGCAGGAGTTGGCAGTAGAATCACAACTGTCTCCGTTAATGGCAGCCACTTTCGCCTGTAGCCTGGAAGTGTGTTTAGGATTTATGTCTGTTTTTCACTTATGATCTAAAATAGCTGGAGGGTGTTTGAATTGCAAATTTAAACGAAACTATGCTATTTTAAACTACATACGTTTGAACAACTTATGTAGCACTCAAAATTACCTTCTAAAATAACGCAGCACGAGATTGAGATTCAATGCCAGTTCTGGTTACGGAGGAATATATATTCACAGATAAAATTTGTAGATATTGATTAGCATAATATGTGTAACTGGAACTAGACTCTGCTCAGTACTGGCGGCTTTGGAATGACTGAACACAAAATTCCTTCTCCATATTATTCTCAGTCCAAATTAGAAGACGGCAAAAAAGCAGGCTCTCGTCAAAACATGTGTGACGTCATATCCATGATTCTTGTAGGACAATGTTGGGATAATTGGCTTTTGCTAATGGTCAGTTATGCAATCTGCTTTGGCTTGTTGTGTTGTGAGTATGACTTGCTTACCTTTGTGACTGCCGAGACGAATAACGATACATGTATGTAAATGTAAAGTAAGTTCTTCTAAGGAGTCATTTGCTGGCCAAGTGCAAATAATCGCAAATCCTGCTTCCTCATTCATACTTAACAGACAATCATGAAACAATGCCATTTGACCGTGATTAGCTGCAGTAACATTACATGTTATAATCTCTGTACGCTAACTACCAGTGCGGAGCAGACAGTTTGATTACCTTGTCAATGTAATACGCACAGAGATAAATGCAATTAATTTCTTGTAATTTCTATGAGCTTCTGTGAGAATAATTATTACTGGGAACCTTTTGGAAAACCTTTCTGGAAATTCATTGGAATCACTTTGATGGAAAAATGGCCATGGCCAAATGTTGAAGCTAATCAAAACCGTTTCACACGTATGTACTCATGTTCATATGTACATGTAAGTATTATGCAATAAAGGAATGACTTTATGAGGCATTTTAGAATTCTGGGGTACAAACTGGCATAATGGAAATTTGAGTCATATTCTTTAGAGCATCTACCTGTGCCTCTGACGGAACTCAAGCTGTCTCTATCTGCACCGAATTTGAGTTTTCTGTATTTAAAAAAAGCAATCATACCGTCTCAATCCAATTGAAGCACATATATTACAATTTTTTTAGTCAATGTGGGCTGCAAAGAGTAAAAGATGGTAATAAAACTTGGATGATGAGATCACGTTGAAAATTACTAATTCCATGAAGCAATTCATACAGTGAAAACTTGCTTACACAGTTTTTGTATTGTAATGTGAAAACCTGTTATGATGAGCTTGCTGGCTGCTGGTACTGTAAAAAAAGGGAGCAAAAAAGGTTTCGGTGCAAAGTGCAAATTTTATACCCTCTACGAGATTCAAGAGGTTGCATGCGTGTAATGATTTTATACCCTTTCGCTTTCATGAATCGGGTTGCAAAAGGAGAAATGAAAGATTCAATTAGGTAGGCGCCAGCCGCAGACTTTCTTTACATGGCCACTGCACGTGCATGCAAATATTTTTATATTTTCCTCCTACCTGTCGATAGTTATATAGATATATGAAAATTTCATAATGATAATCAAAGCGTATTTCAAAATTTGTTTATTATTCATGGATATTTTCAACAAATTCGCTTCGCACAAGTTATAAAATATAACAAAAACAATACAAGCTTCAACAATAAAACGCTTGGTAGTTTCACCGACATTTTGCATTCGTGTATAAAATTTCAGTCACGTCAAAATTCAATAGTTTTCATTCTCACTCCAGCTTGCAAATAACAATAAAAACCTGACATGGAAAAAGGAATAAGTTACATCCTTTTTACCACTTTATATTAGGAACTGATTGGTTTTACCGTGGCATATGCATGTACATATATAAATATCATCTAAAATGAGTATTTTGCTTTTTACGCAAGCAATGCGCATATACATAAGACTTATTTATAAAACTATAAGTTATGGCTAACTGTATTTATAAATTAACATAAGTTAAATTATATGATTTAATGGTATCAAAAAGTCCATCTGGTAATATCGATAGCTTTTTTGAATTGCAACATGACAATTTCAGAAGTAGATAAATAAACATCAAGACAGAGTTTGTTAAATTAAAGCCTTTTTAAAACAAACAAAATGTCAAACTTTCTACAACCACACACAAAAAAGTATACCATTTTTGAACTACTTATCTGCGAAAGATGAGCATTTCATTTAGAAGACAGTTTATATTTCGGAATAAGAAATAGTTTAAATTCAATCTAGCACAGGTCTCTGGTACTCTTAATCATTTGCGTTAATTGTGAATATGCTGAAGGTAAGTAGCAGCTCTACTAACGTTTCCTGCCCTTACAGAATTGCATGGAATTCTCTTCTCTTCAAAAATCCTTCTAAAATCAGAAGTACTTAGCGTATGCATACAATCAGCATTGTTTCAGCATCTTGTACACATATTTAGGTCTCTACTGCATATACATTTTCATAAATAATATTTTAGATTCACCATTTAAACAAGATCTTACTAGTACTACCTAACTACAAGTAATGTACACAAAAATATTTTGTAATCTGCGTGGAAAGTTTGCTGGGATCATTCAAGTTTTTATACAAAACTGCATGATGAAGAAAGCGTGTATTGTAAAATTGCAATGTAAAGTTTCATTTTGTAATATTTTGTAATAATTCAGATAAGAGTGAGTCGAGTAGCCAGACCCGACGACATTTATGAAGCAGTGGCTTATCATACAGCGCCTTTATGTATGTGTTATGTGAATTGCACGACTACATGATGGTGGTGGTGATGGGATGATGATGATGATGACTTCTTTTTGTATTCAAATAAATACTATATAAAATTGTCATGTACTATGTTCCATTTACGCATTATAGAGTTTCAGCGAGTCCCAGAACTTTATGCGATTTGTGAATGGTTCCGGGATCATTTTAGGGTTTGCATCAATGTTCAAATAAGTCAATGTCCCGTTGTTGGCCTTCATGTCCACTGGAGTCCAAGATACATTTCTAAAGGTCAGATTCATTCTGAAAAGTGAAAAGGTTGGTTATGGTATTTGCAGCTCATTAAAATTTGACAAAATAAACAAAACTTTGGACAAAGCTGGCTCATGTTAAAAAACTCACCTTTCATTATCGTCTTGGCTTGCAAATGAAACCCAAAGTTTTACCAGGTCCAATGACATCGTGTAATCTCTTGAGTCTTCTAGGACATCCGAGATCCACGGCATTTGAAATAACAGAGCAAGCTGAAATGACAGAATTTTAATTGCCCAATTAACATGAGATAAAGAGTGGGACAAAACAAGAAAAATGCAATTACGGTTGACGTAAATTTACCTCATCACTGTGACTAGCTCCTGTCGAAGCGGAACAAAAAATCAATTAAAATGTATCAGTTTAAACCAAAGTTCATAATTTAGCAGCAGCATCATCATACTTCAATTTAGTTTTACCATAATTTGGCAAAGTTCGCCCCAGCAAAGTCTTATTAATCCAGTTGTGTAGCCAACTATTACAGCTTGAGAGAATGGCCCAACCCGCCTCCATCAGTCGTGGCAGGGTTCCACGAACTTCCATGAACAGATTCGCCACAGTCCACTCACCCGGATATGAGTAGTAGTAGAGATAAACAGGAGAGTTTTTGGCCTGTAACTGGGCGCCATGATGAATGTCAGCAAAAAATCCCCGATCACTAATCATTCTTGCGTAATTGTGGAGATTATTGAAAGTGGTGATGTCAGTTTTGTTCTCGAAATAAAAGTCCAAAATTTTCTGAGCTGCTTCATCATCCTTGTGGAAGACGAGGAGTTTACGGACAAACTCGTTCCAATCGTGTTGAGCCAAATCTGTCATTGTTTTGTTGGCCATTATAGCTGTTATGCAAAGATAAAAAACGGATCATCATGTATATTGAACTTTAGACCGATAATTTGCATGCATTTTTTCCTTATCTTATATTGTTCAAGTATGTGCCTTTTGTAAATATTTCATGCGGTTGCATGTGCAAAATAACTTGTCGATATCTTGAATTCCATTACCTGCAGCAGTGATGAGACCTTCATCCGAGTTGATGCCCACTATCCATGGGACGCGACTGTAATTGCCGGAAGCTACGACTTCGGCTGGAGACTTTGTTAGGAAAGCTTTGTCGTCATCGACAGCCTCCACGGTGGGTTTGAAGATGGTCACGTGATCTCTCAGAGGATCCATGATTTCTCGGTGAATGTCGACAATTGCAGATGCTTCAACGGTTTTCAAACACTTGGCCAACTCTGCCGTGTCGTGAATGGGGCAGCCAAGAATGCTCCCGAGTCTCATTGCCTGCTGCCTAGGGTCGCGACTGATTGTCCAGAAATGGAATGATTGATCTGCAAGTAGCATCATTTGATTAGTAAAAAATGTCATCATCGTCATAATATGCATGGAGAAAAAATGGAAATGACGTAGGAAAGCCACTGGACAATATTCATTTTAACAATATTTTTTTTAATATGCCCATAATTCTTGTACATTTACCCTTAAGCGCTTGGTTTCCGCGTATGACCTCATCACCGGTCGATAAGAAACCCAAAGCTGCCAACCTGAAAAATGCATTAATTTTTAAAAATTGCCTTGTGAAAATAGGTAAGCCACATCCAATCATAGCCATTTACAAATAGCATTTAGTCTTACCTATAGTTTAGCGTAACTAGAACCACATCCTGCATCAAGAGCAAAATAATGATAATTTTAAAAATGCAATAAAACTAAAGATGAGTCATTCTCTTTGTAAACAACGAACCTCATCCATCATGTAATTTCCTTGCCATAAATCCGAACCCCCATTGATGAACAAGCCGCCGTGGATGTAAACCTATTTTTTGCAATAGAGCAAGAACAGAAAGCAAACTGTTTCAATTGTATCCAATCATAGGGTATTTTGCGAAATTCATGCTTCTTCTTCAGGGCTTGAGTTTGGTAGAAAATAGTCATGCTTTTTATTACATAGACAAAGAACATGAACATACCATAACGGGCAGAAGCTTTCCATCATTATTTGCACTGCTTCGGTTTATATTCCTTTCATCCTGACTAGATTCTAGATCATTCCCCAAGTCATGGTAAGAGCTGGTAAACTGCAAACATTTGAACAAACAAATGAGTCCTAGATTAATCTTTTTTGTTAAAAAATGAAATTGCTTAAAATTTGGAATGCGAATGCATATCATGCATTGAAGAGCATAATACTACATGAAGAATAATAAATTCCCGATTGCTTAAATGATATACATTGATGACATACAAAAATTGCTATTGGAAGATGCTATGCTTAAATGTATCATGTACCCTTCAATTTTTTTGTCTTTACAAAATTATAAAGAAAAAACTGTCTGAAAATGCACGAAACCAAAAGTTAAAGTCCAACTTTTTGTCCATGCATTTACGTTAATCATGGATTGTGGGTTGATTTTGCCAGGAACCATTGTATTGTCAGAATAATTTTGTAATGTGGGTAAATACCCACACACAAACATATGCCTACATACATACTGTTGCATACATTGACGTATGTGCAAAAAGCACTGACTTCTTGATTTGTTACTGAAATTCTTTTTGGATGGGAGACCTTGAGGAGATTCATTACTCGTACCTTTGATCTTGTAACCTTTGTTGACGGGATGATGTAAGTTAAAAGGGTGAAGAGTGCATACACTCAATTAGAATGTGCCTTTTTTCTTCTCCTCTCATACTTTTTTTTGCCATCTGTCTAGAGCCATTGAGATATGCCAGTTTAAAGCCAATTTTTCGCATAGCAGGTAACGTTTACAGGTATAATATTCCTTTCGTGTGATGTCCCTTTTTGTCTACTAGGAACGGATATCCCAAGAATAACAAAGATTAATGTTTAATGGTAAGCCACACAGAACGACTCTTTTTCATGACTCGATTCTCAGGCACTTTAGTCACTGTAAAAATGAGCATAATAATTATGCATGAACGATTATTCATTCTTCTGCATGACGCAGATTACATGTGCTTACCATCTTTTTGTGATGATTTCATCTCTCTCGAACATGCACATACCTATAGCTTATAACCCTAATGATTACAGTTTTTACCTCAAACTTGACACTCGACGAGAATGTGCTGGACAGGTGAAGATGAACAGAAAGTGCTAGATACTTTTTTGAAGGAAAAGATTAATAAAATCTAGCACGGAAAATTGAGTTGGTATTTGCGAGATGATGCAAAAAATATATACATATATTTTGTACATCCATCCAAGAAATAATAATTTTTAGAAATAGGCATACTAAAAATTACATAATCATTATAATATACACCTTTAGCAGGTTGATTATATATTTAGTCTGTCATTTTGTGTGGAAAAAATATTTAAAAACTGACATTTATCCCACAATCTGTGTGTAAAGCCCATTCATACTTCAAAATTATGGAATTTTTGAAAAGTCATACGCCCATACATTGGTGTTATTATTCCATTATCTGGAGCCATTCAACTGGTCTCCACAGATCACTTGGTCACCTCGTGCTTTCATGACTTCAACCCAAAATCTGAACCTTACAAGTATTTTTTGGATAAAAAGATCACTGCGAGTGACCCATCATAATAAATATGAGACGATATATTTTTCATGTCAAGCTTAAGCAAGTAATATGCCATAATATCTCATACCTATCAAAACTATTTCGTCGTAAAAAGCTCTAGTTTGTTATAATGACCTTAAGTAAAAGTGCAAATTAACAGCTTAACTTAACGGAAACGTCAAGCTCATATTTAAATCGCGGTTAATTTAGTAGATAAAGGCATTGGGTTCAGCATTATCTCATATTGAAATTTGTAAGAAAACAAACTTGGCGAAATCCGCTTTTCTAATTTATGAAATCGGCAATCATTGATTTTCCTACTTTAGAGAAATAACGTGTGTATAACCGGTAAACATTCATGTAATTTTTCCATTAAAAGTGCCATAAGCTTCACACGTGTGGCCGAGCAAGATTAGCATCTTTTAAACTCCACATACCTAGTCAATAGTCATTCATGGTCGACTGAAACTTGATATTTGATATGTACACATTTTACATTGATGCTAGCTTAAAATAGGTTCTCATCTATTTTGACATAGCGGTTTGCGGCACATCGCTCAACTTCAACTCAACTCTTTCATTCTTAAACAAAACTTGAATGAAAAAAATCACCAACTTTTACATGAATCGACAAGCCATGTATAGCCTAGAGAAAAAGGAACTGGCATTTCACCAACGTCTCTACTTCCTACTCAATATGAAAAGTTTTACCTACTTTTCCCATTCCCATTTCGCCGCAGATTCTAAAAGACACTCGCCAAAGTAAAAAGTACATACATACATACATATCTTCATTATGCAAGAAAATGTGACGCAGCTTCCGTGTTTTAGTATCCCTAAAGAGTTCACTAAGAATCTAGATCACCTCTCTGACAACTCCCTCACTCATTCCTTCGAATTCAGTTTTTGTCTTAAACTTACTTTTGGAGTCTGCACGTTGAGGAAGAGACAGTCCTCATCGCCCAAGATAAGCCCGAGGAGCATTTCCAACTGTAAACACTGAGATCCATGTCGTGTCGCATCCCGTATCCCTTCCCACCGCTCTGGGGGCTCGGGCGGCTCAAACCTTAACTCTCCTATGGGAGCCTTTGCATATCTCACCCCAAGGAAACTGTAAAACGGCCTTCCTTGCCTTGACTCCGACAACATGCCTTTCAACTGGCCATACCGAGTCGTCACAATCGGCCCATCTAGACGCGTACTCGAAGTGGACTTGTAGTAGTATGCGATTCCAAGGACCAGAACCCCAAAAAAGTATCTTCTCTCGAGAGCGATCGCCACAACCATTTTGCCGACTAGGGTTAGAAATATTTACAAGGCATGTAACATATATAACTGACTTCACTCCGCGCACTCTTTTATGATAAGCACTCACTGGGAAATCGAAAAATTACACACAGCTTAAATAATTCACTCAATTATTTTTGACAAGTGTATCTGGGCGAAGGCAGACACAATATTTAACATTTCTAGAGGATGTATGCTGTCGGCCGCAGCTAAAAAAATTGGTCTCCTCTTCGTTGAACCGTTAAAACCTCGTTAGTTATTTATGCGATTGAATTGTGCCTGCCTCTGACAAACACTGTCCCTCGACTAGGACTCATTCATCCCGTTAGCAGGAAAAGACGGAGAGAGAAAAATGTCAACACAAACTATTTAAGTTGACATCATCACCTAAATGCGTGCACTCACACACAATCGCACACAAAATCTTTTGTTCTGAGAAGGACATGCAAAACAATATATATATTGGATTGGGCTTTGTGTATTATGTTGACACCTCTTTCCTGTCTTCGTGCTATCGATTTCCAAAAGCCTCTCTTGATGACCTAAGTGCAGGCGAAAATCTGACTGAAGTCTGCTGGAGTGTTTTGCACACTATTTTAAAAAGAATATTTTTTTGCAGATCTGGTACATGGTCGTCGTATGGTATCTCTTCTGGTTTAGGAGAAGAGCATCTTCTCTACAATAATATATGTGGTAGAGACGGGAGATGATACCCACTAAAAAAGCAAGCATTGCATGGATAACTCTCGTTGAGATGCATACATTTTTAAGGGGTAACTAGACTCATATTAACTCGACTTTTTTATGCTGATGCTAAGAGCACACAAGAGTTTTTTCATCTTCATATTATTATTATGTGTGTTCGTCTTCTCTACTTGCGTAGCCTTGTGTGTCCAGAAGAGAAGTTGAAGTTGCGAGTACCTATGGAGGAAGGAGGAGGTGTGCTCATGAATGTGTAGAGATTCTCTTTAACAACAATGAATGAATTGCTTAAAAAGCATCTCAAGCAGAAGAGATGCATAAAAATTGAAGCTTTAACTTGACTGCTTTACCGTTTACCTTCAAAGGAAAGAACTAGAAGGAAAAAACTGGGTTTGGTTTAGCTATGATTCTCCAACTGAACATAATAAATGCATGTGCATAAATGCTTTTTATGTGTATGAAAATGTAAAGCTGAGTGGGAATTTGTCAGAGAGATGAGCTTTTTGCTTTGTCTCTCAGAATCATATTTCGTGTTAATGTGTGAATGGAACTGAAATTCGATTCATATGCAGAAAAAAATCTTTGAAATAATGCTTTTAATTTATTGTTGGTTTATTTCTCAAAACAATCATCTAGTCCAACATAATAGGTAACATATAGACAGGTAAAAACAATCAATAATATAATCAAGTAAAAAATATGAGTCATAGTCATAATGTATCTCATATTCGAATGGCATTCGTAAAAGTAAAGCTAATTCATTTTGATAAGACTCTATTTATATTTATGTAAATCGAAACACACAAAATGCGCTGTCAACTCCGAACCTAATCTGTTGGACTGACCTTAATTCAATAAGTAAACTTTGCCGGTGCAAATACCAATCGTCGAAAGTTCTTGACAAAGTCCTTCTTCTTCAACTTCTCATCAGCAGTAAAGATCTGCATCTTATTAGTAAGATAGTACTTTCCCGTGTTAATACCCAAGCGAGGATCCATCCCTTCATGCCCTGGAAACTGTTGCGCCATAAACTTTTGCCAGTCATCCAAATAACTGACATCCATTCCCGTCTTCAGCGTGGCAGCCAAAAGATCCAGAGGTCTCGGCTTCAAATACACTGGAGCTGGCTGCTGTTTGGGCTCCAGTCCCTTCTCACGTCGCTTGGCTTCTCTCATTACGGCCCTCTGATCATTGAACGATTGCCGATATGGCAGGTCCGCCTCAGCAATTTTCTCTTGTCGTGGGGTCAGGTTGAATCCGACGCGGTGAGTGCGCTCCTTGGGGAAAGTGCTGTCGAACAGATTGTTCCTCTTCAAAATTCCCTTCCTAGGTTTTGCTCGGCTATTCCAGATCTTCGGGGCGGGTCGAATAGATTCCACTTCTTCATCCTCCGTCTCCGGGATGGTATTGATTCTCGGGGAATGGACCTCCAAGGAAAAGAGCTTTATTGGTTCAGGCTCAGGTTCCGCATAGTCATAATCCTCGTCGAAGTAAAAGCTCAGTCTTCCGTTTCGAAAGGTGGCTTTGGTTTTGAGAGCCAAATCTTTTGCCAAAATAAGATTCAAGCTTATAATTTAGTCATATGTCAACAGTAGTATTTGATATTCAATCATATAAAACTTACCATAATCCCAGCAAGTGGCAGCCATCTTGAATTCTCAATAGTAACAGTCCTGCAGGCAGATGGGACCGCAAAAAAATTAGCTAGAATAAAGTTCAACACAAAAGTAATCAACAAAAAAATATACAATTTTAGAGACGCTGTTTTGTGCCAGTCTCAAATCTTCAACGTAAAGGCGTAAAATGTTACGTTAAAATTAACTACACTAACCGATTTAACGTCTAAATTTCCCAACCAACAACTGGTCTATTGTCTTTTCTTCTTAATGGCCTTTTATGATGAAACGGTGAGTAACTTACTGCACTGCAGCTGTACAAGTTCTAGATAAATTACATTTCCTAACACGACTCTAGGCACTAGATTGATTCTAGCCTTAATTTCGATCCAGATGGCAAATTTTCCCACCTCAATTTTTTATTGCTGTAAAAATGAAATGTATTATTACTTAAAAACTCTGGAGTTGATATTTCAGGTCAACTTTTGACGGGAGCAGCAATTAGTCGTTTCTCCGAAGGCGGAAAAGAAACTGACTTACTTGTCAAGAACAAAGAGACAACTTACTTCAAGTTGAAAACATGAAAGCAAAGAAAGTGAAGCTATTCAAATATCTACCATACTGAATTTTAACTGACAACGGTGCAATATTTCAGCGGAGTCCAAATACTATTTTAATGTACAATTCACAAAAATTGCATTACCAAAATGCAAATATCCATAAAATATTCAAATGCATACATAATGCGATCCTTCATATCATATCACGGCCCGTGGTCCACCGGAGACGGTTCAAACTCCTTGTCAGTTTCTCAGAAGCGTCGATTTATTTAAATGAGCACATTTTCTGAAGATGGCAACCAAATGCTTAGTTGCAATATTCATGATTCTTTTCAATGTAGCAAGAGCTTTGTTGGGTAACCGAATACATTTTAAACAATTTGGAAAACGTCAAAAGAAAATATTGTCAATTATACTTCTCATCGTATTTGATCCAGTACTGAAATTTAACCTGTAAACTTTTGGCAGTTGAGACGAGATGACGAAAGGTGGTCATCAAAAATTGAATGCTCTTGGTGGTCTACTTGGCAAGACTAAAAGCAGACAATCGAAAGCTATCAGGGATCGAGCCAGTAAGAGGGCCAGTCCAACCACCGCTGCCCCTTCTGTGAAAGAGCCGTTTTTTGGGGATGAACCTCGCCCGGCATCTGAGAAGCCCATTGCTAAGCCAAAGCCACCGGAGGAGGCGGAGGAGACGAGTGAAAAGTTGAGGTCCAGTCTAGACTCCAGCTTTCAGCAGATGCGTGCAAGTTACATGCGCTATCAAAAGGCACCCAAGAAGGAAAATGTTGGAACGGTTGGACGAGGACGATTTATAATTAGAAATTTATGGGATGTTTGTTGCACCGGTATCAACTTAATTCTTAAAAAAACTTTGTCATATATGCATTGACCTAAAATTAATATAAATCAGAGGTGGAATCCGAAGTGAATGAGTTGGACCAGATCTTGAAAAGATTTGGCCTTCCGTCGATGAACTACACAAAGATGAAAATGTATGATATTCATGACTATGAACTTGTACCGGATTTGGCCACATGTATGCATCAGTTTAATTTAAAACACATCCCTTCCCTAATTTTTAAGAATGATTACATATGACCACATGTCAATTTGTGAAACGATTCCAGGTAAAGTAAAGGATTTCCTAGACTTTTACGTGTTTCCCTACCTTCTCCCAGCGTTGCAAGCGCTCATTCAATTTGCGAGAGTGAATCGGGTCTTCCAATGTCGCTTTTGTACTTTCAACGCACTCGATTACATCGTTGAATATTTGCACAATAATAACCCGAGGCATCCGGAAAGACTGAAGGATCCAGTGCCCCTCTTTGACATTCCTTTCTGTAAAGACTGGCTCGAAAAATAGTGAGCTACATAAGACTGATTTTTTTTTACTTTGTAAGGAATGCTGACTAATTAAAGATTTCCATTTAATTTGGTAAATAGTCCACGCAAACCGCCACCTAAATGGATGTTGATGAGCTCGGAAGAAGCCGCCATTATTATTCAGAGAGCCGTTCGTGGATGGATGGTCAGATGTAGACAAGATGTACAGGAAATGCGTCAGTTCTGGAGAGTGAGCCAAAAACATTCTTATCATGCGACATTTACATAATTTCGACAAGTCCCAAATTCCTATGCGCATGCTTGCACCCTTGTCTCCAGGAAATTAGGAAAGATCTAGAGGAAGAGAGAATGATTCGAGAATTTGGTCGAACCCTTGCCGATTCACCCCCAACGGCGCTAAATACCCCATATTACGAGGAGTATTACGGAGAGCTGGAAGAAAATCCGAATGAGATGTCCTTCTACCCAGAGCCACCTTATCACGAGAAATCTCCACCTCCAGAAGTTGCCCACCACAGTGACAACTGCATTTACTGCCAAGCCTTCCGTCAATTCCTTGAGACTCAGCCCGAAGAAATCATCAAATCTTATCAAAGACGCACATCCTCCGAAGGGAATGGACTCAGCCCGAGTGGGTCAGCGAAAACTATGCGAACAAACAGCGGAAATCTCAGCGCGGGGAAGAATGGTGAAGCGACTGACAGTACTCTGGAGGCTGCGATGGACGAAATGTTGGAACATAATTCAAAGCGGAAAGACAGTCTGCCTCCACCTCCTCCACCGGCCACTAATGAAACTCTCCTTCCCTCATTCAGTAACAGTAAAAGCATCAAGCCAAACAAAGCCATCTCAACCAAACCTCAGACAGCCTCTCCAGCGAAAAGCGTTAAAGCTGGAAAGCCTGGAAAGAAGACAATTGATTAGAATAAGAATAGTCGGTATCAGTAATATGTACATAAATTCTACCTGACCCAAAAGTGATGATCCCATAAGTAGAAATTTTATGAGCAGTTGTACTTAAATGTATACTATCATAATCATAGTTCATTCTCAGTTTATTTACGTAATAAAAATATTTAAAGTTTATCGGCGGGGATATATATATATGATTTTAGTTATGTTCACATATAATAATTTTCAACTTGTACTATCTTAAGTAATCGAATGCACTGATCCAACTCAAGTATGGGGAAATGTTTGTGTAGACTCCCGGGGTATTCACATTCCCGCACCCGAATCCGTATGAAACGATGCCAGTGAGGATCCAGCGCTTTTCTTCCTCATTAAAACAAACCATGCCTCCACCTCCATCGCCCTGAAGAATTTTAAGATTAAATAAATATCATATCACTCTACAAATTGTAAATACATATATTATTTGTGTAATTTTTAAATAGTTTCCTTCAGCCTTACGTCGCATGCGTCATGGCCCAGCTCGCCGGCACAAATGACTGTTGGAGGTAGCTTGTAACTATTTCCAAAGTTTGCTCGCAATTGCTCCTGACATTTCTGATGGTTCCATAAAGGAACGACTATTTCCTTCATACGCACGGAGAAAGTGGAAGCTGCAAAAAATCATGCACACAGAATATACGTACATAATTCCTCTGACTGTGGCTTTTAAAAAAACAAGATGTGAAAAGAAAGTTGTGTTTTCTATACATTCTGAAATTCTTCCCCAGCCGGCAACGACGCATTTCTGCCCTCCATTACGGAATTGAAGCTCATTAGTCGAGGGAAGGCAAATCGGTCTGACGTTCGATGTAAAGTTCAATGAACTTGCCAATTTCACGATTGCAATATCGTTTAGCAGCGTTGCATTATTGTACCTCGGGTGAATGATGATCCTTTCTACTGCAACCTTCAAACAAAATTAGCATATTGCAATTTCGCAAATCAGCCTGACTTTCAGATTATATATTTTGTACAGATTGTAAAGACAAAAGAGCATGCCTCATAGTAAGGATCGGGTTCGCTGTTTGTGGACACATCATACTCTCCAGCCCGTATTTTCAGTTTGGACGAGTCCGGTTTTGAAAAAGGAAAGACGCAATGAGCTGCTGTGATTACCCTGTCATTAGCTATCAAAGCGGCTCCACACACGTACAAGTCTTGATTCACTTCCAATACCGCAACCTGAAACATGTTGGGATGTGCAAAAAAGGAGCCTTACAAGAATTTGTAATTATTACAAATTGCATTTGCTTACATACATGCCATGGCCACTCTCTGAACTGCGCCTGGGAGTCCAACCTCCAATCTAGTAACTGCCTTCCACAAACTGGATCAAATACGTTTCCATTCCCATTCTTCTTCTCATTCTCCTTTTCTTGAGCATTTCTACTGGCATTCATAATAATTCTTTTCAAATTCCCATTTTCCAACGACGTGAAGTAATCAACATCCGGCAGAGTTGATGGGAGTTGGGTAGATGATGATGATGTTGCTGCAGCAGCAGGTGTGGCCGTTGTTCTCGCCTTAAAAATCCAAATTTTAATAGGCAATTTTGATGTTACAGCATCGTCTTTGTGTACTCGTTAAAAAGATTATTATGGCTAGTGTTTTTTATGCATGCCCCGCTCACAAAATCATTTCCTGTGGCGAACAGCTCTTGTGAGAACTGCGCCTCTGCGTCTGTGGTTGGCGTCTCAGTGATTGTTTCCTCAGACGATGATGAGCCCAGGATTATAGCATTGTTGACAATACTGCGGCTGCTATTATTACCGTCCTTGTTTAGGTAGAAGCAGCAGACCTCAGAGTCACTGATTCCACAGTAGCTGTACACATGGCCATTGCTGAAAACAATTACACATTACTTAAATACAATGCTCAATATAAAAATAGTTGGGAACATACATATGTACATAACGTCCGCAGGTGCCGCAGAAAAGTCATCTTATCTTTATGTGTGCGAATCACTTTGATAATATAATTTATAAAGAATCAATTTAAAAGGTTAAGTAGATACTTTGTGATGCAGTCCCAATAGCCCATGCAGTCGCATGCCCCCGGCGAGAAAATGGTTGTAATCACCGGAGGTCTATTCCTATTCCGCCGTTCCTTCCTTGATAACACAACTTGTCTCAGGACCTTGCCACCGACCGTGCTGTTCTTATCTTGAGTTTGCCCTTCGATATTCCGTCTCCTGTACACAATAGTGCCACGAGGGGGATCTAAAATTATAATTTTCTTTCGGATTTCTGCAGTCCTTAGATAGTTTCTTATGGTTGTCGATGGCTCATCCGGCGGGGTATTCTGGGATAAGCCTAACTCTACACATGATGTGAGGGCGAACAATGTCAGTAGCACGTTTTGAAAATGGGGCGATGAGAAACCTTTTACTAGTGACATTTTTACACAGACTTACACATTTGCACAAATCTTTACTTTAAATAAACATCCACTTCAACTTTGATTAACGTCACATATTGCTATTCCTGAATTTTTTGCTGTATAACTTTATAATAAAAATCTTATTTTATGAATGTCCAGAGAGATATTTTACACGATATCCGAAACAAGTGCAGTATCAAGTCCGATCTTCACTTCGGTTCTTTCGATTGCTTTTCTGACGTCTGAGAGTAGACTAACCTGAAAGCAAAAGTGGAAAGAGTGAACTTGTGCTATTTGTGAAAAATTTGTAATGCGAAGTAGTCAATAATGAGATGATACCTTTGCAGTAGGCGACTTGTACTAAAACAACTGCACCATCTCGAGAGATTTACAAGCCTTGATGAATGAATATGGTAACAAAGATTATGGCAGGCCAGGCGATGCTGCTGCAAATTAGCTTTGTGCCTGCATGAGCTCTGCATTCTAAATGTGATCTAATCTTCTTCAGTCCTCATGATAATGCCGCCTTGCAGGATTTCATTTGCCTACAATATGTTTTAGCTGAGAGCTGCCCCTTTTCAACTGCTCATCAGTCCATCATGTTTGTTCAACTACAGTCATAATTATTACGCAATCCGCCTTTTACATCAAAGATGATCTTATATGAATTTCACTAGCAATTATTATTATGAAGACGCTTCTGAATCCTAAAACTATAATGGCTGCATTTTCACAAGTGACAAGTTGGAACTATGGGCGCATTGTCCCTGTGCTATTTCCATTTAGGTAGCAGGAATAATTTTTGCTGATTGTTAGGAGGCGCACACGTCAGTCTGACAATTTGTGTGTGAAGCCTATGAATAGTAGATCCGATTTGTGAAGCACTTGAAAATAAATTGCATCGCCCAAAAAGTTGTTTGTAATACATAGTAAAGGAGGTGGCATTAGAGAGCATCGTGAGTTCTTTATCAAAATGGGATTGGGACCTTTGTAGCAAATGGTAATATAATTAGCGCAACTGATCCTTGATCATATCGTGTGGTTGTCACTAAAGGAACTGCAAGTACAAATATTGTAGGTAGTTAAATGGCGAATGAGCACCTGCACTTTGTGCTGCAACTGCATGAGAGTAATCTTACAAATTATTAAAATTAGCCTTGAAGCCGCCGTGGCCCGAAGATTGTTAATAATCTGAATAAAAAACTGGTAATTGATAATTACCGATTAGTATTGCGTGACCAGAAAAATTACTTATTTTATAGATGAGATAATCATTATGTCAATTTTTTATCGAAGCGAAGGAAGTTGCTGACGTGTTGATTAATCGAAATATGTAGCAGCTTTGATAAATTAAAATATGCGTAGATGTGAGTCAACCTTGTAGATATTTGAAAAGTGCATAACCCCAATAACATAAATAAAGATCTGCAGAAATACTCCATTTCCGTTAAAAATAGACTGCTTGTTGCATTCACTGTTCGTTCGCATTCAAGTGAATACAATAAAATGGGAAAATGCTGCACTGACGCGTTAAAAACCTGAGCCAGCTAATTTTAATTACAAATATGACGGAGCTTCATTAGATGCGCTCTGGCTTTTCTGGGCACGACGACAAACTGTCCCTTGAATAAATTTTCATTAAAACACTGCCATACAGACCCATTGCATACGTAATGATATCAAAAGAAAAACTCGTCATTGGTATTCATTTCTACTGAAACTACGGACCAGTCTTTAGTCTTTTTGCCTCTAAAACTATCTTTTTTATTAGATACAAAAAAATGTGCCACAAAATGTCAAAATATTTTCTCTTGCCATTTATAATTTTAATTGTACTGGTCATTAGACCCAAATTGGCGAAAGTTTTTGAACCATGTGAATTGGCAAAGTTAATGATAGAAAAACACCGGTTTCCTCGAGCAGATATAGCGGACTGTAAAGCTAATATATTTTCTAATTACGTTTTCGTGCATTATTTCAAATTGTAATTTTACGTCTTTTTTCACACCAGGGATTTGCCTAATTCGATGGGAATCAAACTACAACACCAGTGCAGTTGGGATGCTCAATGCTGATGGGAGTAACGACCACGGCTTATTCCAAATCAGCGACAAGTACTGGTGCACTAACGGCGACGTTGGTGGCGCCTGTGGACTTGACTGTAACAGTAAGTAAAAAAATTGTAACGAAAACGTTTATTTGTTGTTGGATGGAAACGGTGTCTCATTTTGCCCCAAAGGTCTTCAGGATGATGACATCTCTGATGACTCCATATGCGCCCGAAGAATTTACAGGATAACAAAACACCGTACTGGAAATGGGTTTAGCGCATGGTATAATATGGTTTTGATACAATAAAGTAATATAATTAATGTTACAATTCTGGAAAAAATTGTGATTTTCAGGGCTGCATGGACCCAGCGATGCGACAACCAAGACAAAACTTCATACATTGCAAACTGCGATTTAGACTGATACTGTTATTAAGTGCCCAAGATTTTTGATTGCAAATAAAGCTTTTTACTTGTATTTAATTTATTGAAACTATAAATCAATTTTGCGAACATTAATTATTTGAGAAAAATGAGAAAAGTAATAATACCTGCTTTGATTTATATGTATGTAAATGCATGAAATAGAAATATTAATAAAATAGAAAAAAAACAAATTTCAGGGACGATTTTTTGGCGCACTGAATTATTTAAAATTGTAAATGAATATTCTTTCTTCAATTTTGTACTTCAAAAGAATACTTACTTAAATAATGTAAAATTCGTGAGTCCTTGTGATTTCTGCAAATCGCTTCAGGTTTTCACATGATTTCATAAAGTTAGAAAAAGTTCCCCTTTGTCTTCAGGTCGGTTCGTGCCGGCAAAACATTGTCCTCGAGGACTATCCACAATATTTCCAACGGGCCAGTAGTTGACGACTACAAAAGTTCTCCCGTCGTTAGAAGTGGCCTTCCCCACGCCAATCTTTCTTGTCGCCTTCCACACCATCGCCGTAAAATGAGAATTTCGAAGTGTTCTCGGGCTCTTGACGAGGAGTGGATCTTCTGTAATCATAATTCCTCTTTTCTCTGTACCAGTCATCCACAACTTCTGTTCCGGTGGGGGATGGGTAGTTCACAATATGCAGATTTTCTCCGTAAACGCCGTCTTGTGCATCGGGGCTGTGACCATAGGCGACTCTACCTTGTGCCAGCTCGTACGCCCATTCCTGTGCTTTGATGCTCATCTGCCCATAAGAAAAATAAAATGTATAAGTTTTCCTGAATTATTGGCAGTTTTGGGTAATCCATAAAGACAAATATTCCTGGAGGAAGTTGTTACAATTTACAACTATCAATTATGTATGTATAAAGCTCGAACCTTCTCATCAAATGCGACTGGGGGAGTGGTGTGTCTGGCCCTGTAGGAGTTGTGGCTTCTAACCACTTGATCTATGAATTCTCTGTCCAAGTAGTCGCCAGAGGCGCCGTTCTTCCCAGATTCTTGCTGTCTTCGATTGCCTGTAGGACACAGAATTTGAGAAAACAAGTCTTACGTTAATCGGATTGCTACAGGACAGAAAAAAATTTCGAATGGAGGAACTGGAAAGCGTGGGCTATTATTCATTCGACATTAATTAACCTCTGTTAAAAAGCCCAAGGTTGATCTCCGGTATGAGCTGCACATATTTACAGATTGTACATGTATTTTGCATGCCTTAATTCTTATGCTCTGTATTTTTTCGTTTTCTTTTTTTTTTTTTTTGCAAAAATCTGTTTGTCTCATATCTTGTGTCGATGTAAAATTATGAGAAATGAGGGAACAAAAAGGAAAAGTGTTTGGTTTTTTGAATGAGAAAAATGTGTGTTTATTGTCTTTAGGAAGAGTTTACAAATGTAGTAAAATGTTTGTTGTGTGATTCAAATATTGAAACAGAAATTTGTAAAGACCCTACTTACCAACCCAAAATTTTTATCATTGGTTCATGCTAATTTTTTCCTCAACTTTAAAAACCCCAAGATTCCCATCCAAATCCCATTTTGTGGATGCAGTTAACTCAACCTTACAATTACATAATTAAGATCACCAATACCGCCAAAACTTAATAATCAAAGTCAAAAACAAAAAATTCAGTCAGAAAAGTTAGGAAACATGAAACAAGCTGGTTGAATACCGTAACCAAATTTACGTGGGGTAATGTGAGGAATTAGTTTATCTCCTCCAACCATGATTACCACCACCAGATTTAGAAGAGGAAAGTCCAAGACCTGATGAAGAAGATCCTTCTGATCCCCCAGATGAAGAGGAGGAGTATGCAGATGACGAAGCAGAGGCCGAGGAGGAGTAAGAGGAGGATCCTCCACCGCTGCTCGACTGACTTTTTGAGCTACTCTTGCTACTTCCGTAAGAAACTCCGGCATCATCGTCGCCGCCACTATTGTAGGTAGCATGCTGACTTCTATCATTATCACCGTACTCATTCTTAATGGACGCTCCAGACCCAGTGTTTCCTGGACGGGAGTGAGCATAGGTGGAGACAGATCCTCCTCCAGTTCTGGATGCGCTACTGCTGGCCCCATCCGGACCAGCGTAGGTAGACGCAGACGTCTCAGCCTTTTTCCTATTCCCTTCTGCAACCCTCTTGCTGAACTCCTCCTCTTCCTTCTTTTCCCTCTGGATCTCCTCATCCTCTGGACTTCCAAACCGGACACATTTCCTAAACCTCTTTGAGTAGTACTCGTATACCCCACAGTCTTCGAAATCGTTTGGAACCTTGTACACGTTCTCAAAGTTGTTGGCCGGCTGACCCTCATACTCACCAGAGCTCCCCGAAGCGGATCCTGATGAACTTCCACTACTTCCGCTCACGACCGTTGACTTTTTCGTCTCGGTTTTGGTTGAGCTGCTTGAACTCTTGCTTACCGACTTCTTGCTAGAATATTCCTCAACAAAGCCTTCGCCTGATGAGTCAAATGCGGATGATCCTCCGGGATTAGATGGCCTTGGACGCTCAAAGTCCTTCTCACCTGAAGCGAAGCGTTCCCCACTTGAGGAAGTGAGGCGGGATGCGGACTGCGAAGAGGCTTTAGAGCTTGATGACTGTTTCCTATCGCTTTCAAATTCCCTATCGTAATTGCTAGCAGCAGCGCTAGCGGAACCACTATGACCAGTTCCTCGATCCCTGTTTGCATACGTGGAGCTGCCCTGGGCCTTATAAGTGTCTGACTCACCGTAACTTTCTGATGAGCTACCACCTCCGTAGCTGCTGCCACTTCCTCTGCTACTTTCGGAAGATGAGGAGGATGATGAGGAGGATCCGTATTTGCTACTGCTGCTACTACTTCCCCGACTACCTTCGGCGGATGAGGAAGAGCCGTAATTGCTATTGCTGCTGGATGGTCGATAAGTGTCGGCGTTGGAGGAAGCTGAGCCGTGGCTACTTCCACGATGCCCGGAGGAGGAGGACTTGCTGCTGCTGGAGGAAGACTCGTAGCTGGACTCGCGACTTCCGGAAGAGCTGGAACCGTAGCTTTCGCGCTCTCGCTCTCTTTCACGCTCGCGCTCTCTTTCGCGTTCCCTTTCGCGCTCTCGTTCGCGCTCCCTTTCGCGCTCGCGTTCACGTTCCCGCTCGTATTCTTCTCTTTCTGCATGAGTCTCCCTGTTGCTGCTCGATGATGAAGAAGACTGCTTACTACTGCTACTAGACTGGTAGTTATTGCTGGACGCATACTTATCTTCGTAGTCGCTTCCTCCAGAACTGCCATAATTTGGAGCAGGCGCTGGCTCGTAGTTATCCTTATTGCTCCCATATTTGTTAGAGCTTGAACTGCCATACGAATTACTGGAAGAGCCGTAGTTGTTGCTTGCAGAGCCATAGCTTCCTCCCGAAGCTGACTCCCTGTCGTAATTGTTGTAGTTGGAGGAGCCCCCTGCATAATTACCACTGGAAGACTGCGAGCTGCCACTGCTTTCGTAAGAGTTGGAGTTGGAACTGGATCCTGATGATCCAGCGGCAGATCCGTAACTGTGCACTGGACGGACATGGGTATGCGTGGCGCCAAAGATTCCTCCAGATCCGGCGAGGTGGTTTGATGCCAGTAAAGAGTGCTGGCTGGACGCGGAGCCGTGATAACTGCCACTGCCACCATACCCTGGAATGAGGTAATAGTAAAGATACCCTGAAAAGTCGGTAATATTGCCAATGTTCAAGTTAATCGGGTTCTTTTTAGAAGCTTACTTGTGTTCATTATCCCAGGATATGCTTCCTTCACATCCGATCCGGGAAGGGCGAGCTGGAGCCTGCAGTCCCCATTGTAAGGGTTTCGGTTGAGTCTGTAGCCATATGCGGAATTTGGAGGCACGTAACTGGCCACAAGAAGGGCCAGCGCCAGATATATTTTCATGCTTTGAAGATGCAAGTGGAAAAATAGATTTGAACAAGTTTTCAATATATTGTATATGCTTTAATAGCTTTTTTGATCTGAAACCACTTTCAATTCTTGCTAAAGACTGATGCTTGATGATGACCTGACACAATCTTTTATATACATTTTGGATGCTTCAAGTATGACGACAATTGAAAATGAGCGTTAGAAGACTCATAATGTATTCATTCAAGTCATTTTAGATTTGAGCAGGTACATTACACATGTATATTTTGGGCAATAAAGGATTACAATCTGGATCTACGAAAATTACCCATTATCCATTACGCTACACACCTTATTGACGTTAAAGGTACTTTTTTCTGCATTATCTTTTAAAATTGGGAGAATGAGCTGAAGGCAAAGTTAGTCCTGCCTGTCAACTTAGGAGACCCAAAAGGTAAAGGCACGGTGGTTGGTGATGTTGATGACGACTTTGCAAAAAAAAAGTGTTTTTGCTGGAATGACGACACATAGTTGCCGTTGCCGGCAAGTAATAAATTTTGGTTAGACTCATCTCATATTATTATTGTGGACTGTCTTAAATGCATGGATTATTTTTTTTCGTGTTCCGTTTAATGATAGAGGACAATGTATATGCTTTTAAAAAAATATGAAGAATATGCTTGATTTTATCCTGTGCCCGCAAAAGCACAAGTCTTTGGGAAGATTCATTAAGTGATCGTAAAGTTATTACTATTTATTTCGTTTATACCATACATAATGTGTTTGTAATGTAAGCGAAATCACAGCTCATGGCACTTTCAGTAAATATGTTTTTAATTTATTTGATACATGTGCCAATTTTATTATTTGATAAAAAACATTAAATTTTACGATAAACCCATATTGCTTTTAGGTCAACGGGTGGTATTGGTATTACTTTTTACAAGAGTTTTGTGTATTTTAAGAATTAACATGGACCATGTTCTAGAGTGTACTTATTAACGTAAGACTGACAGGTTTTAATTTACTTTTTTTGGGGAAAAATTGTCTCAAGGGGAAAACATCATACAACGATAAATATATGTATTAGCCAAAAATGTATGCATTGAATCCAGGTGGTTTACTGATCATTTTAATGCCAGCGGAAAGAAGGAAAATGAGACAAAAACTTTTGAGCGTTTTGACCCCACGGCAAATATGTACATTTACGTACATGCATGTACGTATTTAGTACCTGTTGACGCCAATGTCTCATGCTCACTTTTAGAGTCAAGTGCAAAATGTATGTATGTACATGCTTGGGCTGTTGGAAAATTCCTAGAATTTTGAGTCATCAGGTCAAGAGACAAATTGTTGCAGGCCATATCTTCAAATATGTCTTATTAAAACGGAAATAACAACAATTACTATGTAAGCTAAGCAAAATATGCGACTTTTGGGTACATCCGGTTCATCTGAGATGTTCATCTTGAGAAGATTCCAGCATCCATTGTCCATACTCTAATTTTGGGCACGCCAGGTCCGGCGGGGCGGTCTAAAAATAAGCTAAAGTTACCTATTCTTATCTTCTATCAGGAGGATCAGTGAATCATGGAGCTTCTGCATTTGTCGTCGTCAATTTTTAGTCGTTCTCAAATTTTAATGCGTAAGCAAAAATTACCTTTAGCAAACCTGAACTTACTTGATAGTGTCGATCGATGAATCATGCAACCAAAAAATCTCCATCCTTCAACAACTTGCAAGTTTTAAGTTGTGGTCATACTTTTAAATGATTTATTTTAAAAATTATATGCATTGCACAACTTGTTCTTACTTATCTCAAATGACAATACCATCATTAATTTGTATTTTCTAGTCAACTTAATACAATGCCTAAAAGTTTAGTCTTTTATTCATCGGTGGTGTTATCATTTTCCGATAAAACCGTATAACTTGAACTTTACACATTTACCTTTGGGATGAAAGGAAGTCAAGCTGCCCTTCGTCTCAGCTTTTTGGTTATACAAAATCGCTAGTTCATAAAATATTGGTAGTTTCTTTCATAAATAAACTTAAACAAAACTTTTTAGGGGAAATAAGTATCGCGCTCTTTGAGGCTGGTAAAATCATAATAGGTATATGTAATTATGTAGGAAACCCCCCAAAGGCAATATTTTATTATTTTGCAAAAGTGATTGCAAAGGGAAAAGAAGAAAAACATTTTCTAAAAAATTACCTTCCTCCGTCCTCTACTTCTTTAAAATTAAAATCTTAACCAATACCTAAAGAAATTGACTTAAATGTTAAGATTATGGTGATTTTCATTGAAAAATTGAAAACGCGACGCATTTAAAAAGTGTACATACACTAGACCACACATTTTTTCCTTATTGACTTTAAATAGTCTGGCCCCTGGCCTTGCCTTACAACACGACGTGGTATTTGAAACTTGTTAAAATCTTTATATATCCTAGTTTGCATCAAATTTTCTGCACTAATTTCTAGCTATTTGTACGGAATACATCATATCATACATCTCGCAGTATTTCATCTAAAATTCTAAATTGTAATTTGTAATACCTACACATACCTGACCTACTCTACGCAGTTGTATGTTGTATCGGTTCGTTTGATCAAGAAGACGAAGCGTTATTAATGAAAAGGAGATTCGGAAGCTAGCCCTAAACACTAAGTATTTCCTTTAACGATTTCCTTTAACGAAGTGAAAGTTCTTTTTCTTTCCCTATCTCGCATTATATAGCTTTATAATTGCATGTTATCGAGGGGCTTAACTAAAAAAACTGGCACTTTTCTACTGTAAAACCGGAGTCTAAGAAATAAATACGTTTTTTATGTTGTGAC
>JAHZMY010001704.1:0-14682 GCA_027743915.1 Seira sanloemensis | reverse complement strand
ATTCGATTCCCTGGTAAATCAGCTATCTAACACAAGTGATTACAGTTCCTGGACAGGATCACACTCACACACGTGTGAAGGCATAAAAAAGCCCGTTACCCGAATCCTTCTTTCTTTCTCTTGCTGCAACCGAGGAAATTAAATCAGCACATGGAGAAGATAAGTCTCTCTCTTTCTAAAGCTTTGGTGAAGGTATTCAAGTTACGTGAATCAAATAGCATGTCTCGTTCTCTTTTATCCCCCCACACACACAAATACTTTTTCCACCTCGTTTTACATCAATATAAATACTTACAACTTTGCACACGCAAATTACTAATTACATCTCCATATGGCAATACAACAACGAACTGTGGTGGTTTCCAAAGTGTGTATAAACATAGGTACATGAGAACCTTGATCTTGGATCATTTTTTGGAGTGCGAGTTATTCACTTGTCGGCATACATAATACAGCACTTGTTGTCGTCAAACGGAATTTCATCCTGGTTTTGGTAAAAAAGGAAGCATGCCGACATGATTACGGGAATCATCATGCAGAAATGTGATCACTACAAACAATGGCATGAAGCCGACGAGCTAATTGGTACAGATCTCAAGAGAGACACGAGTAGTGTTTCTTCGGAACTTCGGAGACATGCTGCTCCCACTCTCGCCTCCGTCTTGTGTCAAGTCGTTCAAGGCATTAGAGTCAGGAAGGAGGATGGAGCCGTTATTTTATCACATTACTCCACTCACATTATCAAGAAGACTGTATGCACTTTGAAGCAACAGTTATGGCCGACTTAATATAGCCCTCTCGTGAGTTCATTACGGCTCATATTTGGCAGAAAAAAGACGTGTGTGTGTGGAGAGAGGGAGGAGGTATGAAAACAAGGTAATTTAATAACCGACAGGATTTTACGGAGAAAGGGTGTTATTTTTTGCAAAAAAAAGTTCCAAGTAAAACTATTTTGAGCCTGGAGCAAACTCAATTCTATACTTTTTAATCACCAAGAACGGATTCGAATTGGTTTGAGGACGAATACATCGAACTGTATCTAATGACAAGATGGCACTATGGAATAAAAAATGTTGGAGCCGTGAACCTTGCCCTTTCCCATCGATTCGAATAATGCTATTATGTAGTTGTCTTCCGAGAATTGTCAGAAAGTACAGCTTTTTTTTCAAATGGTGACATTCAACGAGCTTAAAAACTAAAAAGGACGTGAAGGTTAGCACGTCGGCATTGTCACAGAGGATCATTTAATTTAGCGTTTTTCAATTGAAAAATCATTATCTCTCCAGAGTTCGGTGAGGTGTGTGGAAGGAAGAAAAGTTGTCAGTTTTCCTGCCCCTCTGCAGTTCATTAATCTGCTTTTCCTTTGCATTCATGTCATGAATATGGTTGAAGGGGAAAAGTTACACAATATCGTTCTCTGTGTGTGTCTGTCGGATTGGGTTTCAAGATTCGATCACCATCACACAACCAACGGAAGAGTATAGACGTATCTCTCTCAAATTTTTGGAAAAACAGGAAAAGTAATACTGCACATTGAATGTAGTATTGGAATGTTCTACAGCTTCGAGTTTAAAAAACGTTTGTCCGTCTGCCTTCCCGCATCTGAAAAACGACATAGCGTTTGTTAAAAATGACCAATACCAATGCTAAGTTTCAAAATTTTTGGTTCTAGCACTATATTTTTATACTTACTTGCCGCTAACTAAATCCCATGCCTCCGCTACATTTTTATCTCGCTGCTTGAGTTATTTTAAAGCTTGTAGTAAAAAAATTGGTTGTGTTGTGAAAGTTTTCATTTTCCATTTCTAAGATTCCGAACGTGAAATTTGACACAGCTGTCTGAGCGAGAAAAAAAATCCCTCGCCTAATCCACGGACGATGACTGGTTAATCTTTTACCATGTGTGATTTCTATCAACTTTTTGCTCTCACTCTCTCTTCAAACAATGCAAAACTATAAAATGTAAATACATATACTGCTTATCATCATCTGACAAAAAATATTCTAATTTTTCTGCACATTGCCGAATTAAGTTTTGCACGAGCATTATAATTTCAATCATGACTCCGTCTGGCCCCCAACTTTCAAACAGACAGCGCAGCGGCATGCACCAAGAACGGGACGAGTTTGGAAAGATGAAATGGATGGTTTCGAGTATGAATACGTGTTTAAAATTTAACTACTCGCAGAGTTTTTTTTTCTTTTTCTCTTGCACATTCGTTTCAAACTCTGTATGAGTGAGATGAAATGGGAGGTGCGTTTGAATATATAGCATATTTTGTCTCTCGATGCCGTTATTAGTCACATAACCATATCAAATCTAGAAGGAGCGTCAGGCTCGGTTTGTCTATCAACCCTTTTTCATTTTATCCTTCTCAAACTTCCAAACTTTTTTTTAACCCGCTGCTGTATATTCACATTGAACCATTGGAGGGAAAAACCTTGAGAGCTTGTGTTTTCAAAAGGCAGCAGATAGGCGCATATTGTGTCAAAACAAGAGTAGTTTCACTTATGCGCATTATGTCACCACCATAAGAAAAGTGGCATTTCGTGTATTCTGCCAAATAAAACGGAATATCTACCGTTTCACAGGAGCTATGCCCCTTTTCCCGCTCGGCCCTCTGTAAAACAATATTATCGTAAAAGTTACCTTTCATTTTGAATGTCAAAGTGAGAGAGAAGGAAGGAAGTATTTGAAACAAAAAAATATCCACATTGAAAAGCCCAAATTCTTTTCAAAAGCATATAGGAAAAGTGAAAAGGGGCAATTCAAATTCAAGGTATTTCACTGAAAAAAATGTACATGCTCATATAAGTAAATACATACCTACATACATATGTGTCCAAATTGATAAGGAGAGCAGCGACGAGCGAGCATCAACATTTTGATAAAGCCTAAGAAAAATTCTCCTCAATATATCCCTCATAAACGTGAGAGTTACGCACAGTCGTCGAGTTCTTTGGAATTGAAAAACCCCGAAAATTTCTTTCCCAGCAAGAGTTGTAAGGCCCTTGTTCTATTTGAAGAACACCCTTTCACTCAACTTGATCGGCGTGGGATCTTTATTTGTGTGGCCCCGTCTTTTTTCCCCATACTCTGATTTACTCCATATCCGCACTGAAACACATGACGATTGTCAATTTTGTCATGTCATATTATCGTCATGTACCATTTCCTTTTTTCTCCTCGCCTTAAGTACCTTTCGTGCATGTGTGGAGAGAGAGAAAAAACTATTTGCATATTCCTCACGGATACGGGCATGCATGCATGCTCACTGGGCGACTTCCTGCGAAGAAAGGGAGAGAGAAAGAAATTGTTGAGAAGGAACGACGATGAAAGTGTAATAGGCTCTGTACTCACTTCATGAATGGACGGTTATTTCTGCTGAAAAGTGTGAAAATGGAAATAAGAGGTGGGCTGGTATAGGTAATAACGTGCTAACTTTTTTTGCCCATGGACAAACTACAGAGTAGTCTTACTTCTCGGGAGAAGAACCTATTAGGCCTAGACTGGCATTGCCATCATCATTACATCACTCAAAGGTTCCCATCTATGAATAATATCAATACCACATCACCTTTTATACTTGCCATTCTTCTTAGGTATGTTATAAACGTTATAAAGTCCCGACACACACACAAAAAAATGTCGTTCTGAGCGTATCAAACTTTTTTCTTCTTCATCAGAAAAAAAGGGAAGAAAGGTTGATGGTACAATATGCGGCTAGGGGCATTTTCCCTGAGAGATGAAAATTGACGAGTTACCATTGTTATGACGCCGTGTGTGTGGTGGTGGTAGTGGCACTTGAGTAAACTCGAGTTGTGTATGTGTGTAGATGTGAGAGTGAGCCCTTACGCCTTACAACTTCTCTGAAGATGGGACTTTTTTCACCCGTGGATACACATTACCCTGGTCCTTGGTTTCGCTTTAAGTGAAAGGGCTTTTGCAATTCTTTTCTTTTTTTTTCTCTGAGAAATGCAAAGTAAAATAACATTCCAAAAATGCCTTTTAAAGAGGATAAAGTTTTTTCAGCTGAATTGGCATCCAGCACAAACGCAAGAAATACGTACGCGTGGCTTATTTCCATTCCCTTGATTCACAATGGGTAAAAATGTACATGTCATGTCATGAGTTTGATAATAAAAAAATGGGGTGGGAGAAAGCGTCTCGCGAGCAACCACAGTTTATAACCATAATTTTTTCCCGCGTGTGTATAAAATTTTCAATCCTATTTTCGAACAAAATATTTATTTTTTTCCAAGGATTCTCCAATTCCATTCGTTTGAGAAAACAATGATTTTTCTCACGTGAGGAAGGACACACAATGTCGCTTACTTCAGGGGATATTCTTCTTTCCTTCTTCGTTTTTTTTCTCTCTTCGATTGTGCTTTGTGTGTCTATGAATATGGCTTTAGCCGTGTGTGAGTGAGTGGGTCTCTATCCCATTGCACTCTGTGCTCAAAGACGTGATTTCATAATAATGTAAAGTGATCCTTTAAATCCATATTTATGTTTGCGATTCCAACTGACACATTTTTCTTGCATGACGCCTCTGTTCGTTGTTTACGCATCACTTGAAACATATACATACTTGTTTGGCTCTCCGAATCTACTCACAATGATACATTTTTTTGAAGGGGTAAAAAGCATCATTTTGAAATTTTTTGGGTTTCGTTTCTTTTGTAATCCCATCACACCGGTCAATGGTCTCGGAGAAAGTATTCTTGGAATTTTTCTGTGAGATTTCTTGGATGAAACAGAAAAAAAACTGTGGAGATGTGCCGTAGCACACAGAGATACTTAAAGTAGAAAGTACACATTGCATACGGGGTAATAAATGGAAGTAACCGAGTACGATTGCATAAGCGATACAGATATAATCTATCCTCTTATCCGATTCTCCTCCGATGACCTTATAAAGGAGAAAAATGTATCAAATAGATTGCCTCCTTCAAGAAGAGAAATCCATCGAAAATTTCATTTTCCAGCTGTTGGAAATATCCAGTGAAGCCAAACAAGTTGTGTATTACTACGTATTATCTCAAGTAGATATCGTTTATAGTTAATGTACTTGTGGTTGTGGCAGTGATGGCGTTCCATATACAAATCTCTTGTTTACGTATTACCCCACATCTATTTTTGTTGGCAACATGGTGCCTTGCTCCCTTCAAAGTTGAAGCTGAAGAGAGAGAGAGAGATGAAATAAGCCTAGTGAAATTGCAGAATTTTATGGCTCACCCGTCAAAATAAAACTAATGTGTTGTGTAGTGAAGCCAAAGTATTTTTCCTAGGCTCATGGAATCATCATACGTATATTGAAATCCATTTTCGATATTGAGATTACATTCACCATGTTTTCGATGAGTTGAGCTCTTGTCTTGGTGGCATTCCAGGAAGTTTGTGTAACCAGGTATACACTTATATGTAGCGGAACAGGTGAAGAAATTGCCAAAATTGATCTATTTTTTTCCTCTTTATCCTTCGCAGTTCTCAACTCATAATAGTGTACAGCTAGCTTATTACTTCTTTGGTATAGTACGTCTTTTTATCCCGGGTATTTTTTTCGCCTTGATGTGAATTTGCAGACTTTAGCAGAAAACTGGGGATTCAACAAGTGAAGCGAACTCATGCATGGGAGATTAAAGCTGAACTTTGTTAAGAGCCGAGATTAAAGTTTTTTGCAAGTGAGTGAGGAAATATATATTTATGATTGCTCCTCATTTCATATAGTATATGTAATAGTTTTTTCCTTGATGAATTATTAATTTTTATTTTCACTTGCATCATAAGATCATCACTATTCCTTTGTGCAAAAAGGCATTCTCGACATTAAAGCGAGAAAGTGGATTCATTACATGGAAGGGGAGATAACAAAGTGGCTTGGATTTTTAATGAAAGTAATAAATATACATATCTCTCAAATCCATTCTTGATTTCACATGCCTTCCATCTCTAAGAGAAAAAAAATCTGATGAGTTTCCTTTTCCTTTGCAGTCCTTTCCTTTTGATTTCCTAGGCAAATAAGGAAGTATCAAAAGGATTACATCAAACATCTCCTTCCACATAATGTAAATCCAAACTGGATCAAATCAAGACTGACATTGCGTTTTTCACGTCGATACGTAGTGATTTAACGGAGTGAAGAGTTGAAAGACGGAAAAAGAAAATTAAACTGTGTGTTTTCCTCCACGTTCGACAGCCGTTCAAAACATTTGTACAGATTTTGGAAAAGGGAAAAACAAATTAAATATTCATGTTATGCATATAATTCCAGCAAACTATCCCTACTCTCATCTTAAAAGCGTGCTCTTTTTTACAATATGAAGGAATCAAAGAGGAGGAAGAGAAAAGAGAGAGCTTTATTTGCAGCAAGAATTCGCAAGGGTAGCATCACACAGAAAAAAATATGGTAAGCGTCCCATTCACCAGGGAAAAACTGATAAATCTTATTATTAGCAAGTAAATCCACTTGTTTTATGATTACGACTTACTCTTCTGTGGCTATGTAAATGTTAATATATTGCTCGTTCCACTTTCACCAAGAGGCATACACACTGCCCCAATAGGCATATGATTTCTTTCTTCCCATGATTTCCACACGGAGGAGAAAGGAGTTTTTTTTGCCAGATTCGGCAATCATTTCACTAGTTCAATACAAATGTTCACACATACATTAACATACATATTACACATTCCGTGTTTTTTAAAGTCCCCATAGTTTCCTAACAATAAGAGGCTTTTTCCTATGTACCTATTTTTGAAACCGCTCGGCGTCGTAATGGATGGCTGCTCTCATTTTTCGATATCTTTGTTGAACCAGAGAGAGTTTGTGTGAGTTTGTCTGGTGTTACATTAGCGAAATGCCTCTACTTTTTTTTATCCACATCGTCCAAATGAGATTGGAGATGGGAGTGAAAGATAAAAGAAAATGTAAACAAAAGTGAATCAAAGTAACAAAAAAGTTATTCATTTTCATCCTCATCATCTCGCCAGTAATCTGGCGAGAGTACAATGAGGCTTGAGCGAACAATGGATGTGCTCTATAGCTGTCTGCCGTGGTAGGATCATGCTACACGAGGAACAACACTCACTTCTTGTTCCACAATTCACTTTAAACTGTTGGACAAGTAAGTAAAAGCTTACACTGGATTTTGTATATACATACTTAGGCATATCGTTTGGAGAATGTGTGAAAGTTTTTTTTATATTTATGTTTCATCACAAAATGAAATAGGAAGTGTATCACTACCCATTCATTAGAAGTGGAGAGATTACGCTCGTTTTTACTTCCCATTTTTGGATGTTGTGTGTGCGATGACTGTGAACGCTTCATAAATTTCCATCGAGGAGAGAGAGAGAGAGCTCTGTGATTCGTTTACCCAAGTCCACAAAAAGCCCTGTGTTCCCCATTCTCACGTGTTGTTTTTTGGACAAAGCTGTTGATGTGATTGTTCCGCTCTTGACTTTATCCATCTTTCATCCCGACTCACATTAAATATTGCGTTGTCTTCTGGACGTGAAGAGAAGGCCAGGCATATGCCTTACATAATGGGTTCGGCTCCCAGAGGGAATGCCATAGGAATTCCAAGAACAAGATCCTCAAACAGCACATGCTATCATAATAATAATGATTCTGGGGAAAAGTGCTTTCGACAAAAAGAGCCCATTTCATTACTCAAATTGTAAAAAAATATTCTTAAAGGCAAGGGGAAAACAAAATGAGAGAAACAGTGTTTCCGACTTTCCACTCCCTTTCGACTTTCCCAGCTCTCCTCTGTAATCTCGTTATTGACTTGGAAATTTGAAATGAGATGGTTTCCACAGAACTCGAAATGTGGGCCAGGTGTGAGTGTGATTGATCCAGATATTATGTTTGCTGAAATACATGAATACCATATAGAAAATCTCAATAGATCTGGAAGCTCCATGATGATGGTATCCAATTTCCTCCTCGTGACGCAACATTAGGATTAGTTTACGATTTCGACAAAAAATAGTTTCATAAGAATGATACATATCATGATGGTGTGTAATGTGTTGCGTAACCTCTTTCAAATGAATGATAGCCACCCATTGACACAGGGACAATGACTTGGATACACTGCTGCGTAACGTATCAACAGTGTATCAGGAAGCAAATTAATTTTATCGCTCATCTCTCTCTCTCTCTCTCAAAATAATCTACAAAGCCTTTCCAATTCATATCTCAATATCTCGAGGCTTTGACGCTCCTTATTGTATCTGAGAAGAGACCATCTACAACAATCTACACTCTCATGAGGAGTCTCGCAGTGTGCTTCCTATTATTGAATATGTTGTCTTTCAGGCCCTGCAGACAGTGAGACGTGAGTGGGACGACGAGGAAGTTGAGATTTGCTAATTGACTCCCTACACGTCTCTCCATCCTCAATTAAGTTTCATGGAAGAGTGATGCTCTCGAAATAATTATTTTCGTTTTGAAGGGGGTATATCTAGCCGGGCTGACTTGACTATGGAATACTTAACGCTGCGTAAGAAGTTAATGGTAAAGCCTGACTAACTCGATAAATTTGGTGGTAACTTGCTCCTTAAAGTTAATAAGAGACAACATGACTCTCCTTACAACAGAACATGGAGGGCAGACACACACACACACACACACATCTCTCACTCTCGCTGCGTAACCGTCAGTCATTCCTCCCCAATACGGAAAGTCGCTCATCTTCATCATCGCTCATCCAGCCAGGAAAAACTTGTTTACAGATTCTGACATTTTCCTAATTGCTTTGTCCCGGTGTAATCTCCCCTTTAGTAGTAGTAACAAAACCTTGTCTAAAATGGGGCAGCGAAGGGTTATATTATGCGATCTTGGTGAAAAGATCTGCTTCGCAAAAACATGATGGATCACAACGGAGCAAACAACACGTCTAATCCGAAGACTGTGGGATGCGGGGGTTGTCTGAAATGCGGCAGCGAAGGGTTATATTATGCGATCTTGGTGAAAAGATCTGCTTCGCAAAAACATGATGGATCACAACGGAGCAAACAACACGTCTAATCCGAAGACTGTGGGATGCGGGGGATTATCATAATTCATATGTATATAGTAAGTAAAACAATCCGAGCTTTCCCCTTTCTTCCACTTTAATTACGCCTGAAATGTGAAGACGACGTAAGACCTATATTTTTTCTAGCACCTTTGTCTTGCGGCATATAGCTCAAAATAGAATTGCAGACGCATGCTTTTATTCAGAAAGAAGGTGATTTTCCTCAGTGCTCGAGAGATGAAGGAGGAAAAAATAGCTCTCATATTTTCTTTCACCTTTCTCCCGCTTCCGGCTACGCCTGTTCTGATTGTTGATTACCTCGTATTGTTTCAGCTCCTTCTTTTTGCTGGTCTCTTTTTACTTCTCAAGCAGAATGTCAAAGGAGAAGGGAGACCGCCTTTTTATCTCCTGTCTCCAGGAAGAATCTTTTGTTACATGTACCTTAGTCTCTCTGTGGCTTTCCAAGGAAGCACAGAACTTTGGATAACAATTACTACGGTGGAAGAAAAAAGTTTCACGTCACCCATGCAATGTAAGTAGTAATTGTGAAGGAGAGGGACAATAGTAAGAGTTTTGAGAAAATATAATATGAAGAAATGAAGAGTGAGCAAAATCTAGTTTCCTTTGATGTGCGTGTGCGCGCCCCTTCTTTCGAAGAAATGAATCATTTGACGCTCATCCTTCAGTGTTTTCATTAGAGATTCAAAAGAGATTGCTACTTTTTTCCAGGAGTGGGCTCGGAATCTTCACAAAGCCTAGGAAACAAGGAGGAGATAGAAAAAAAGTTGGAAAAAGTATGCTCACACTACGCGGATTCTATTTGTACAAATGAGTCTTTGTACCACCACTCCAAACATTATGATTATCCCCTTTTAAAAAGGAGCTTCTTGAAATAAACACCTTTCATCTTACATTTCCAAAGGAAGAAAGTTGAAGAGAGTTAAAAGGATTCTTAATAAGCAGTAGGCACGAAATGTATCATTTGTCGGGCGACTTTCACAGGAAGAACGTCTCAAACATGATATCGCTCGCAGTGCGCAACTCCAAGTTTCAATGATGAGGATCAGACTACAAATAATGGAAAAGGATTTGTCTGAAGAAAAAAAGGCGTTTTAGTCACAAAGGCAGATATCAATAATTAAAAAAATATTCTTTTTTCTCTCTATTCTTCTCCTCTTTCTCTCTTCTAGTTGTGCACAAAGTCACAAATTAAATCTTACTTTAGAAGAGCAAACTTCTTTTTTTAACTTTTGTAGGTGAAATGTGAAACTTTAGTTTTTTTTGAGAGGGATCGAAGACCACCCGTGAAAAAATCAAATGATGATGATGGCAATGGGAACGCCACGATCAAATCACAAAAGGCTCAAGTGCTCTAACTTTCCCATTGGGGAATGAATGCCAATGTTATTGTTCTATAGCACCTTTTTACTTCCTTCCTTACCACACACACGTGCACGCAACCTCTTGGACCGTATTTCTCCGTGTGTAAGAGTTGGGCACAAGCCTCGTAGAAATCAGTTAAGTTGGATTTTGCTTGAGATTATTTACGTTTTCAATTTGGAAGCCTCTATTTTTGGCATTACTCAATACTTTTTTTATCTCCGTAAATAAAATTTCTTCAGTGAGATTTTTTTTCTCGTGTCCCCATGATTTCCACAGAAGAGTGTACATTTAGCTTCCTCCAAGATATGAATGAGATTGGCTATTGTGCCTCAGCCGTTATTTTACAAAGATTTGTTTACAAAAGGAACCGGATATTTTCCCTCTTCTCTTATTAGCCAAAAGTTTTTTTTCTGTGTTGAATTGCCTTAACAATAAGTTATTTATACAATAGTTTTGTTCTCTCCTTCGTTTATGTAGCACTTTTATTGCCTCTCTTGTGTTCCATGGGATGTATGCCTAGAGTTGTCTTTCAATCTTGAAAAAAAAAGTTTTTTTTGCACGACTCTTCTACGGAGAAGAATCTTTGCGATTTTCATAGATCAGCAATAGATTAAGCAGAAGGAAAAATGAAGGGAAATGGTCTTTGCTTCGTGTGTGGATTTGAGTAAGAAACGTGCTGCTTTCTTTTTTCCTCCTGTTGTTCGACTCCTCATTTTCCCTTCTTCCTTTTGTTGTTGTTGATATATGGAAACTGGACTTTTTCCAGCGAGCTCTTTAAATAGAAACGATGGGAATGCACGTAAGGCCGCGAAGAAGGAGAAAAAATGCCAATTTTATTTTCTCGGGCAAGCACAGAAATAAAATGAAGAAGATGATGATGATGGTGTAACTTAACTTAGCTCTCTTTCTCTGTTTGGGAGCTTTTCGCGGACGTGACTTGTAAACCTTATTCTCTCTTTGGGCCATCGTTTATCCAAAAGGAGGAAAAAAAGATGTGTGTATGAATGTAGTAAGAAAAGCTGAATGCGTCTTCTTTTTTTTCTCTCACTTGTTCAGACCTCATATCTATCCTCGCCTTCACTTAAAGTAACAATGGGCCTTCTTCACACAATCTCCCAAGTTTTGGGCGGAAAGCCATGGGGCTTGACACCAAAATGAAAATGTGGATGGGCACGTGCTGCTACTGACCAGTCGAGTCATTCTGGGCTCCCCAATGCCAAGAATAAACCTGGATGTGCGCACCATGTCCTCAAAGTATTTACACGGGAGTTAAATGAAGCACGCCTTTTTACAGCACATATTTCATATAAATATCTTTTGTAGAGATTATGCGACGCCCTGCAATATATAATTTAGTTTTTTTTGGAGATGGTGACTGTGCGTATTTCTGCCGTCGTCTGTGTGTGTGTGTGCATTTATCGCTTGGAGTGTCACCGCGCTAATAACCATTTCATATTTGTCTGCGTGAGCTCTCCCTATTTAGGAAATGTGGGACACAAAAAGGAGAAATCGAGTTAGGACAGTGTGTTTTCTTACAAAAATTTACAAATTGCGGCGGGACTGAAGGGAAAAAAATGGTGACTGGGATGCATGGGCTGGAGGAGACACAATAAATATATTAAGTCATGGCATGCCAACCCCGCGAAGGAGGCAGTATGAGTTATGTATTACATTATATATGCATCCATGTCATATTCAAAGGGAACGCGATTTTTTTTCTTAGGCTCGCACACACACCCTTTAAAATTACAGCGGGCTTTGCCTCAGTGAAATTTACTATTACTTACTCATACTTTCGAATGCATGCAAAATACGCATCATCCGAACAAAAACTCATGTTTATTAAAGCGACTAGAGGACGGTTGCATTGTTTGTGCGGCTCTCAATATCAAGAAATTTACGCAGACAGAAATGCCCTGTGTGTAGGGACACTGTGTGAATGCAAATGTGATATTTTTTTTTATATTTTTGGGCTCATTCCAATAATTTCTCGGATCTCTCTTTCATTTCATAAACAAAGCTGAAAGCATGGGACATACTCTGGGTAGGGAGTGTAATTGAAAGAAAATAAGTTTTGAATGCTCTTCGCAGCGCAACTAATACCAGCCGACGCACACAAAAGTCTATATTGTATATAGACAGACGAACTTCAACATCTGCTCCGTAATTCCAACAAATTGCAATGTGATTCCATATTCCACGTCTTCGGAGCAATTGATGCAGTCGTCGTGCTCCAAACTGCATATGTGCACATACAAAGAAACACTGTCGTAGTAATAATAATGAACCGTTTTCATTTCCTAAGGTCTTTGTACACACTTTCATGCTAATTTGATGAGGTCGGAAAAACAAGTTGGAATTGAGATTGACACTGAAGCCAAAGCTGAATGATGGAGGCATGTAGTATATGTACAGGAAAGAGGGAAAAAATAAAATAATGAAGCAAAGAGTTGTGCTTAGTTGTACGTACTTGCTCCACTTCCATGTCAACATTGGTATTTGTAATTGTACTCGTGAAATGTTTTCTCTAACATAAAAAAGTGTCTTGGCATGTCATCCAAATCACTCACAATGAGACCTTAAGAACTTGTAGCTCCCTTTCTGAGAATTACAACAAAAATACGTACTCCTACTTAACTACTTAAAGGAAGAGTAATGATTAACTCAATTTTACAATTATTCGAGGAATGCCACTCTAACAAATTGTCGATTTCATGGACTCATGTTCCTCTGCTAAGGTCTTTGTCACAAGTCGTGATATAAACTTTTTCTTTTTATTGGAGTGGGAAAAAATAGTTGATTGAAAATAATACGAGCTGTCACTTCCACTTCATTACATACATGCGTGTACATTAGATATTTGTAGTCGACTCGCTCTTGTGGTACAATGTTTTGCCTACGCGTTTCACACAGAAACACGCTTTAGCCAATTTAACACGCTTCCGTGCCATTGTTACATTGTCCAGTGTGGAATTATGCGTCAGTCCATTTTGAGAGAAAAATCATCGTCATGATCAAGTTCATGAGCAGTTAGTTCACTCCTTTAAAAGGCGGCTTTTCGAGCTTTGACTAATATTCGCCTATTATTCCATGATGCTTATAAATCCACCAAATTGTACACTCTTAAATGGACTTTTGTGCTGGAAAGGAGTTTGAAAGAGTGAGTGATGTGATTGTGATGGAACGATCCTTTTATGTGATCACAAGATCTTCGTCTCGCAATCACGGGGAAAAAACTTGTTTCAACTTTGTGAAAATGGCTTATAAATAAGTACAAACAGTGACGCTTCTCTATGACAAATCTCAATTTTCCTCACAACACTTATGTACATAATAGTTTCCCATGGGAATACCCTATGAAAGCCTTATTATTATAAGCGTTTTTGCAGGCATATAGATTTTTTTAAAAAATCATCTGAGACATTCTTATAGAAAAGTTTGACGATAGTTTCGCAAGCACTGGAGTTCCACTTAATAGCCTGTACAAGGTTTTTTGTGTGAATGCATTGTTTAGTCAACTCTCGATATCATTCAAGCTACTCATTCAACAAGCTTTTTGATTTCCATTGAAGAGTTCTAAGACCGCTTATCACTGTACGATTGTCACTCAAAAAAAAGCTGCAGGGGAGTCAAGGAGCAGTCAGCGAGTTTAATGTCTTGGTCTGTCAAAAAGCAGCGCAGAGAGACATCTGATGTTTGATTGGACCCGCTTTCCTTTTTGAGAGTGAGCCTTTGACCTTGTTGAGATTTGGCGTTGTCATTGATCCGCTCTGGCAAATTTCACTTCTCATTAATCAATCCCCGTATAAATCTTATGCGCACAAAGAAAGTCATTTTCCGCATGTACATGTTAGTGTGTGTGTGTGTTGTCAGCTCACGGGTTTGGCAGCTTTGAGTGGGCGAGAGCTCCAACAGACATTTGATATTTAATGACTCCCTAAACTGGAAAAAGATGAAGAGTGACAGGCAAAATCTGAGGAGAAAAAAACGTGTTACCTATGAATACATACATGGTAGGCGCATATGTATCCACATATTATATACAAGAAATCTCCAAAACTCTATTTTCGAGACTTTCCTGGAGTATTTAAAGTTCATCGGAATCAACTCCGCTTTCTCCCAGCCTTGATTTTTATTTTCAAGGAAATTTAAAAAAAAACTTTCTGCTGTCTGCTTTCGACAGAGTCAAGGATGTGTGCTGGCTGGCCAGAGAATTTGATTCATGGAACATTCAACGATCCAACCGTACGTTTTTAATGACTATCAAGCCAT
>JAHZMY010001703.1:0-13654 GCA_027743915.1 Seira sanloemensis | reverse complement strand
CTTTGTTTCTGTTTATACCTGAATGAAAATATCAAAACCTTTTCTTACTACTCTTTGCGTGACGATAATGAACTTTGAAAGAATGTGTATAAGCAGTTGTAGGCATGTATTTATATAAATATTTATATATGTGCATGCATACATTTAAAGTCAAGTTTTTGTGGGACTGCATTGAAAAATTAGATCACTTTGGCAGATTCGACTCTTATACTTTGTCATTAGTCAAATTTCGTTGCTTGTTACATCAGGTTCTCGAATTATGAATAAAAATTGCCAGAAAAGTGGCTCTTATAATACATAAATATGATTCCTCTTGTATACACACATCAGAACGATACAAACGCCTTGCGAGCAAGTTGTAAGTCGCAGTTGACAGAAACCGCGATTGTATAGTTGCAGCAGTCGAATCAAATATTTGTGATTTGTCTTTCGAGTGGCAGACTGCACAGATCAAAACTTAAGGAAGAGCGATATAAAGTTGCACTGCAAACTCGAATTTAGACTTTGTTCAATTTTTATTTTATTTTTCCTCATTGGGATTGTGAAAAATGAACTCGCTACAGAACCAATGTGCAGTGTCAGCAAGTTTCGTAGATGAAGAGAACAATGTAACCATTTAAATGAAGAGAAAAAATTATTGTATAACAATTCATTCATTCAAAGACTTTTTGTAACTTTTAGAACGAGGCAAACTGTAAAATGAGCTCCTCCAAGTTCACAAACGCCGGTCTCTCCGTGGAAGACCTCGCCCATGAACGATACGGGAATGGTCACAAGAATGGTCTAAGTTCCACAACTGAAAATGGCAACGGGTATCGACCCTCTTCAAAGCTGAGCAAAATTCATAGCAATAACGGAAGTGCAAATGGCAATCAAAATACTCTTTCACATAATGCCAACGATGTGCCATTACCCGTGAGAGGAAATGTTACGAATCCGTAAGAGAAATTTAATTGTCAAAACACGCGTATGCAAAAAAATACATAGATAACTATGAATTCACCTGAGTTTTCCTATCAATTCATTCTCTCAAATTAGTTATGACACCTCTTTTCCTCATTGTTTTCATAATTCACATAATCATTAATTTTCATTATGCATATTTACGTAGTATGACCTGTAAAGGTAATTATTACCGCGCTATATTCACGATTGTGTCATGGCCTACCTGATCTCAATTATATTGGTAAGCACTTACGCGTGCTCCCATACATATGAAGCCAGGACTTTTTGAAAATAAAAGCATGCATTTCACTATTAATGTATTTAGAATGCCACTTTAAAGTTTCAGAATTAGGTTTAAAAAATTAAGGTATGTAGGTACGTAATTAGGTAGTTTTTAGTAATGACTTTTGGCTTAAAATGCGCAGCAAAATCAGTTACGCAGTATATAAAAAGGCTTAAGTCAACAACAACAGATTTTTTCAGAATATAACCAGTTTCTCTAATAACATTGTAATCAATGAATGAGTTTTTATATAGATATTTAGACATTTTTTCTTAAACCAGTTGATATGCACAGAAGTTACCAGATTAGTGAAAAGGCTTATATAAAAGAATAGGTTTCGTACGTCACGTGAAGCTCGTGGAAAAATCGAGGCATAAGAGTAAGAATAATGAGATGCTGAAGAGATTGCTTAAAAGTTATTGAGAATGATTTTATTGACAGGTTGTCAACTCAAAGTGCATGGTACATGACATTTGTCTCAATAGATAATCCTTTGTTCTTGAAATAAGGCCTTAGTCTTGGCCAATATTAAATGAGCTTTCACGTATTTTTTTTGTTCCAGTGTGCGATGCCCATTAGAGTATTCAAACTTCTTGGAGTGGAAATGCTTATTGTGACAAATGCTGCAGGCGGCCTTAATCCGGATTACAAAGTAGGTGATATAATGATTATCAAGGACCACGTAAACTTTCCAGGATTTGCTGGAGAATCATTCCTGAGAGGACCAAACGACGAAAGGTATGTGTAATGGAACGTGTTTTTCTTATGTTGAATGGAATATTCTAAGAGATTAGGTTTTAACTCTTCGTTAAATATTTGCTGTTTTAGATTTGGACCCAGATTCCTCGCCATGAATACTGCGTATGACGTTGAATTACGAAAATTAGCCAAGTCTGTCGCATCTGAATTAGGAATGAGTGACTTTTTTCACGAAGGGGTGTACACGATGGTTGGGGGTCCAGTCTTTGAAACAGTTGCAGAGCTTAGACTTATGAAACTTTTGGGCATTGACGCTGTTGGTAAGGCTCTCTCAATTTTTTTCTTATCCAAAGCACATTACATATACATATTTGTTGGATTGAGGAGCAAGCGTAAAGACTGTTCTGGTTTATTGTTACAGGTATGAGCACAGTTCCTGAGGTGATTGCTGCCCGGCATTGTGGTATCAAATGTTTTGGCTTCAGTTTGGTGACAAATGAGTGCATTACGTCCTACGACACTGATGACGAGCCTGACCATGAGGAAGTTATGGAGGCTGCTAGTCGAAGACAAAATGATCTGGTCCGTTTCGTCACTGCCTTTGTGGATACGCTAAAATCGACACATTTGGATGTTGAAAAATAGATTTTAGTCCCACTTTAGAGAATTTAGAATCGGTAGAATTCCTTTAGACTCGCATTTACCATACGACAATGTAGACCTAAACGTATTACATCACCTATGCATGCAATTATTACAGCGACGACCCGATTTACCTTGTGGTAGAAAAGGAAAGTAAAAATGCAAAAAGTGCACATGTGATGTGCATTTTAGCTAGATTTTTGCCACCTTCATCTGCTATTTTCTGGTTTACATTAACATTTCACTCCAAATTGTTAATTAATGCGCCTTGCCAACATTCCAGCGTTTTAGTGATAATGCCTCAGAGTTTATATACAAATGTACGCCTAATTAAAATAGCTGACGCTAAATTTTAGAAAGTCAGAGATACTTCTGAGTCATATGAAAGTAATTGTAAGCTAATAAATCTAAAAGCCAATATTGTACTACATTTTTATGCTACCCTAGAAAAGAGAAATATATTGAATGAGAAAAAAGATTAACAGAAAAGCTGAAACGAGTATCGTATCCGAAAATATTTATTCTTTACGCCATTTAAATTTCCAGTTAAAATCACTCTTTGTTCCCTTTAAAACAATTCCACTTTGTCCGTGTCTCATTGTAAGCCTCTTCTTCCAATTCCTGTTGTATCTGAGCTGACCCACCACCGGCGCTACTAGCTGAAGAGTGGTAATGTTGATGAGGGCTGTGCCTATCATGATGATGTCCAGGATTGTGCCCTTCGACATAATGATGCCGCTCCTTTTCTATGGTTTTCATAGTATACTGCTCGCCAACAAAACCTAAGTGCCCATAAATATGTGCATAATCGTGTAAATGCAAATTATGAATTGCAATTTCCCAATTTCACACGTATAGATACAGCTATGCGATGCAGAATAAATTGTGCATGCGTTTACTTAAGGCTTCGCTGCCAAACGGTCCAGACGCCCTTCTCAACAACGCTTGCTTTGGCACTGGCACTTTCATGTATTTGGCTCTGACAGGTTGTAGCGAGGAGCTGGATGGAATTGCATCTGACCGCGATGACTCAGTATCCTCAGTCGGCGGTGTGACGATTACGGAATGCAGAGGTGCACCAGCATTCCCATTTTTTGCCTTTGCTTCCTCTTTCAATTTATTGCGATTTCGGCATCTATGTAAAAAAGTTTTTTTCGGGGACATTGGTGAGTATGTAAGAGTGAATAAAGTTCCTTAAAACGCTTGCTGTAAATGGTTATGAGTTTCTCCGTACCCTCTTTTCCATAAAGTAATTAACAGGAACGTCATACCCAGAAGGAGACCACATATCAGGAGCGTCACGAGGGCTTTGAAAAACTTTGGAATCATCTTTAGAATGTATTGCGATTTCGGCATCTATGTAAAAAAAAATTCGGGGGCATTGGTGAGTATGTAAGAGTGAATAAATTTTCTTAAAACGATTGCTGTAAATGGTTATGAGTGTCTCCGTACCCTCTTTTCCATAAAGTAATTAACAGGAACGTCATACCCAGAAGGAGACCACATATCAGGAGCGTCACGAGGGCTTTGAAAAACTTAGGAATCATCTTTAGAATGGAAGACTCTACAAAAGTCATGTCATCCACACATTTTTAGAGCAGGGTTTGCGTAGTTATCAAGGTTAAAGAATTAACACATATGTATGAACTCATTACCAATGAACCCCAATTCATGAGATCCGCCACCGTCGTCCTCCTCCGGTCCGAGCAAGGGTTCCATATAGTCCTCAAACTCATTTGGAAGTGTAAAGTTCACGCTTGTCGTATTCATTTTGTATAGGTAGTTTGATGAGGTACGAGGGTATCACTTATTTTACACAAAAATAATTGAGCAAGTAATTCAGTATGCTATAATTACTGACTACTTAAATCTTTGGAGTTTGTACACGGTAATGATAAGGTACTGTATGAGAGGCACTACAAGAAATGAGCACAATAACGCATTGGATCTACTNAATTGAGCAAGTAATTCAGTATGCTATAATTACTGACTACTTAAATCTTTGGAGTTTGTACACGGTAATGATAAGGTACTGTATGAGAGGCACTACAAGAAATGAGCACAATAACGCATTGGATCTACTACAAAGGATCAATAAACTTCAGCCAAAATCAATACGGCTTGGGCAAGATTTAACTGGCGCAGACTAACACCACTTTCAAAATATTACCCCGAAGCACCATGATCACATCCAACTCCGCCACGTAAAAACAACTGAAGAAAAGTTGGTGAGGTTCAGGTCGGTCTTAATGATGGGGAAATTGCAAGGAATCGCCCGAGATCCCATAATGCTCAATGTAACAGGTTTTGATCTCATAATATTCAATTCGGATTCAAGAGAAGCACAATGCGAATTATACTTTCATATCACAAATAAAAGGAATTGACTTTGGAAGAAAGGAAGACTCGATCCTCGAGAATTTATTTCTACATGTGGGGCGAAAGGAATGTATGTGGAAATTATACTCGGAGTTAGCCTGTTTTCTCCTGTGTGACTATTTATCCCATCATGATAAAAAAAGAGTTCATTATGTGTAGTGTTAAATGTGGTATAACAACACACTTTTGTCATCAAAAATCGCAGTGTGGGGAATAACACAGAAGAACACATTTTCTAATTTCAGTTTTCCGCTTTGAAGAAGCATTTATCAGGATTTTAACGTTCTGCTTGTTTAGTAAATACGTACACAACTGAGAAATAAGTGTAATGTTTTTGCCAGGAAAAGATCGAGGTGAACAGTTCCAAAAATAGATTGGGATCTTCCACTTTACTCTCAATAGCATCCTCATCGTCATATAGTCATCATTCCCTCTCATTTTTTATTTCACTCCTTTCTTTGCACTCTCAGATTGCCAATAAAAGGTTGTGTGTGGTGCATCCTGCCTCACTTTTTACGCTTTCAAATATCAATTCCGTGCGCAAGAAAGAGTTTGTTACTGACATGAGGGCTCTTTTGAAGAGCTAACTTTCCGATCCATATGAATCGCTCAATGGACAATGACGAGGAAGAAAAGAAAAGGTTACAATTCTGCAGATTGCGATGCGACAACATCCGAGATGTCAAGGCAAAAGCGAGACAAAGTAGTATGGCTTCTTCAGATTTGACTTCGAATTTTGGATGCCAAGAAAAAAAACTATAGCATATAGCACTTTGGCTTTTTAATCATGGTGGCATTGAAAATCGTGATGCACATTATGCAGACAGAAATAGAGCGGATAAAAGATAAAAATGGGAATCACGTAAGCGAGCAAAAGGGATATAGATTTTTCATTGCATCGTATTTTTGAGCTTTATTGTTTTATGAATTGTCATCTTTTGTATCAGTATGAATCAAGACTGAAACTCGTTCGTGCGACGAGCACGTGCAGTGAATGCTCAAACGATTTAGTATTGAGATGGCTCAACTTTTAAGTAACGTTTATTGTTCTTTTTATTTATTCACAAAATTATGAGAGGATTGCAATTTAACACAAAACTACTTATAAAATATCGTGCATTATATGATGATATGATGTAAGTCATATTTCTACAATCACATTCGTACACCTTCAAACAAGAAGTGAGCAAACACCAAATTACTTTTAGTATGGCAAAAGATCAAAATTTCATTGTACACACGTACAAAAAGATGTTTACAGCATTTATAATGCTTCATTGCACGCTTCCATTAAGTTGCGGAACCTACGTACAATATGTTTCTACCTTGATGAATGACACAGACCCTGATACTCATCGTCAACGTACATGGACTTGACATATTTTCGAAATGACATTGAGTCCGTGTATTAAGTTATTACCTGACGCTCTTGACTTTAAAGCAGCGATAGTGATCAAGTTTCGTTTGAACTTTTTACGACTTCTGGTTCCTGTGTCGTCATTGTCACGGTGGTAGTGTCAATCTCTGTCGTCACTGACGGATCTTCTGTTGTCGTCTCAACCTCCGTCTGGGTGCCCAAAGATTCAAGTACAAATTCCTCATCAATTTCCTCTGAAATCGGTTTCACTTTCCGCACGCTACTACTACTACTTGTCTTTTTCGTCATCATCTTCTGCTTTTGCTCACTCATTATCTTGTTGAGGGAGATGAGGTCACGCAGAAGAGTGTCATAGTGCTCGTCGCCTTTACTTGTCCCACTGTTATTGTCACTGGCTCTTGATGGATGATGACTATTTTTGGCCATTTGACCTTTGGAAATTTGTTCAAAAAAGTTTAGAGAATTTGTCATGGGATTATCTACTCCGATGCCGCTGGTACTGCTGGTGCCTAGAAGATCAGCTAGACCTTTGGAAGCTTCTACCATTGTACTCAGTGTTTGAAACACTTCCCTCCTCTCGTGCTTTTTCAGACCACCAAAGAATAGCTCGAAGAGGTTGCTGAGAGGGTCAATCAAATTCTTGGCCTGGATTTGTGAGGCAGCTTTTGGGGCTGGAGTGAAAGGTTGGAACCATGATGTCATTGATTTGTCTTTGTCATTATTTTGAGTCAGCCACGACTTTGTGTCGATTGGCTTGAACCATGACTCCTGTTTGGCATTTGTGTCAAGTGGCTTGAACCAATTAGAATTTGAAGGAGGAGATTCCGTTGACTTGTCATAATGGCCTGAACCAATTTGAGCTAGGTTTGTGGGTCGGGAGTGGCTTGAACCAGGAGGAAAATATGTCATTTTTCTTGGTCGTCGTCGTCTGTTCTTTGGTAGTTCTTGTACTAATTATGGGCAATAACTTGTTTTCCTCTGACGAAGAAGAAGAGGATGAAGGTAAAGAAGAAGATGACGAGGAGGAGGATGCCTTTGTTATCTTTGTAATAATTGGTTCCGTTACATGAACAGCTTTTGAAGCCGGAGTTGAGGTTACTGGTGCTTTGGTACTATTGCCCAGCATAAACTGGAAAGGATTGCTTTTTGCACCCAACTTTCCAATATCAAGATTTGCTGAAGTATTTTGTTGGTTGTTCTTGTTATTATTATTATTAAAGTTGAAAAGGTTTCCGAAAATGCTATTGCTTCCGTGAAACCAGTTGAGGGTTGGAGAGGCAGAAAAGTTTTCGACTGATGCTGACGACGAAGATGATGACGGGGGTGGAAGAAGAGGACGTCTGTCCTTGGCAGTGAAGTTGTTAATCAACTCTTCAATTGATTTCAAGCTCTTGAAAAGAGCTGCAAGTGGATTCTGCAGAGAATTTTGAGCGGGTTGCTGAGGAATGCCAAATATGTTGTTAATTGGTAAAACACCTGCAACCGAATGGGGATTGACGACGACGGGCTTTGCGTCAAAGTTATTGGTTCGATTTGTGGCCTTGTTGCTTTTACCATTACCATCAACTGCAATCTCGTTTTCTACAGGGTTGTGCTTCTCAAACTTTACAATTTCCACAATGGGCTTGGGTGTGGAGGCTAAAGTTGCTGAAATTATCGGAGTTGGGGTAATCTGAGTCGTTCTAGGAGTTGTCGTCTCACTCGAAATTCCAGCATATTTTTTCGACATGGTAGTGGCATTCAGTTCAGCTTCTTTTAAAATTGCTTGCAAAAGCGCATACCGTTTTCCGCCTTTGCTTTTCCCAGATTTTGGAGTAGGTGATTTTGCCAGCTCAGTAATATTCAGGGTCTTTAGCACTAACTTTGGTCCATTGTGCGACACCGCTTTTACTACTGGGATGTAGGTTGATTTCTGAGTTTTATTATTGGAGCTTGTACCGTTTTCTGAATTCTTTTCAAGAACCCAGTGGAATTTGCTGATTACATTATTTGTATCATCGTCATTTTGCTTACTATTGTCCTTGTCTTCAGATCGTTTTTTCACGTGCAACAACTTTTCAGAGCTTTGTGCAGATGATCCATTTTCGAACACATCAACATATGCACTTCCACTTGCACTGTTGTCACCCTGCTTGGCACTTCCAAAGAATGTGCTAATCACTTGCAGAAAAGGATTATCGATTCTTCCATTTCTTGTAAATCTCTCCTTTGCATCGCTCTCAGTCCCTCTGCTAGTAAAACTTGTGAATGGCTTGAATATCGCACGTAATGGGTTGATTGTGTCAAACTCTCTCTGCAAGATTCGCAAGATTGGATTCCTCTTAAAAAAGCCATTCTTTCCAAATATGACATCAAACAGATCTGTCTCCCTGTCAGGAATTCCGTGGTCTTTTAAAATCATATCCACCGCCTTCTCTGCAATCATCAAGGTGGATGCTGACGTTCCAGTGGTGACAACAGTTGGCTGTATGCTTGCGTCAACGACTCGGATTCCCCGTGTATTTCGAACTCGAAGATAAGAGTCAACGACCTGACCTAAAGCGCAAGTCCCAACAGGGTTATGCATCGACACGGTAAAGCGGCGAATGTAGCATTCCCAGTACGCATCACTCAAAAAGGGCACTTCGTGACATCCCGGCAGCTTTGCATTGGTAAATTCCGTGCCGAGTCTTTGGAACATGGACGTGTTGGAAATAGTCATGGCCGTCTTGACGCCCTCCAAAAGTACCTTGAAGTCTGATCCTCCGGGATCCCCCAGGTATCGGGGATCAATTACCAAGGGGTCATTGATACTGGCGCCGCTGAGGAGAACCGTGCCGTGCGAACTGGGCCTGGCGTTGACAACGTACATTGAAAACGAATCACGTCCAATGGCATTTGAGTAGTACTGAATCAGCTCATCTTCTTGAAGGCCGTAAGCGTATGAGAACGCGTCAACATATCCCTGATGTATAGCTTGGCCATGCAGCATTAAATGGAGATCCGGCCAGTTACCTTGTCCCCGAGACTTTGCAGTGCTGGATGCAATAGAGGCTGCACCTTGGAATCCCGTCGTGGTAATTGGACCTGTGCCAAGGAACAGCCATCGAACAATGTTCTCTGGTGTCACATCACGATCGAATAGGAATGACTTTGGTTCCTTGATGAAAAATGGACCCAGATGGACTGCCAAATGGTCTTGTAAATTGTGCCCAACTAAGGGGAAAATATTGATTTTTAAGCAATATTGAATGTGGGAGTATAGACCATTTGCAGTCACGTAATTTTACCTGGCAAGTCTGATCGCACAGGTATTCCCAACTCCTCGAGATGACTTCGTGGACCAACTCCAGAGAGCATGAGGAGTTTACTTGAGCCCAAAGTTCCAGCACTCAAAATAACTTCTTTAGTGGCAACGGCTGTTTCCACTCGACCATGCCGTACGTACTCCACACCGTATGCCAGGTTGTTCATGTCACGAAACAGGACCTTCAAAAAAGAATCTTGCCGTAAGCTCTTGCAATTGCAACGCTGCTACATATTATAATGCATCTGAAAGTAAACGGACCACTTACTTTTCTCACTTGTGCATACCGACGAATGGTCAGTCTTGGACTTTTGTGCATGGGCAACAAGAATGCAGAGTATGTCGTTTGACGTAAACCCTTGAAGATGGGGTATTGTAAGATTCCGAAACCTGGAACAAAGTATGATACAATTTAGCGTTTAACCCTACTTAACATTTCTGTGAAAATATTTTATTAAGTTACCCTCTTCATGGCGCCCATTAAGATCAACGAATGGATAGCCAAGTTCCTGACCTGCTCTAACCCAATCTTCCGACAAACCAATGTAGCTTGGCTTTCTAATTCTAAGCTCGCCATCGTGTCCTCTTGCTTCAGCTAAATAAAAGAGAAGTGGTGAAGATCTCATAAAATTTTAAATGACAGATTTTGCTCCTTACGGTCATTGGAAGTTCCGGAAAAAGTTTCAAATCTTTTGAAGTAGGGAAGAACGCTCGAGTAACTCCATGACGGGTCGCCGGTATCATCACTCCATTTATCAAAATCCATAGGATGTCCTCGCGTGTGGGACATGAAATTTATATTAGATGTGCCCCCAAGTCCTGGAGAAAACGGTAGCAGTTAATATAACACATTTTTTATAACACCAGTTTTCTTAAAAGTAACAATTTGATATCCTTACCTCTGCCACTGCTCCAGCTTGCTTGCTTTACAAGAAAATGACAAAATTTAAAATAAAAATCAACACGACTACGTGATGAATTTATCAACATTTTTAAGAAATACTTACTTGGTTTACTGAATTTAAACACGCACGTCGTTGCGGAACCTGCTTATACACATTTGACATTTATTTAACTAGTTTTTAGATATTAAGTATTTCCTATATGAAAATATATTGCCGCATAACATTCAAGAATCCTTATTCCAATGATTTGAGTCTAATCTTTCTTTCCAGGTACACATGCATAATCAATCATGATTTTCTTTTACTTTATTTTAAAACAGCAATAACAAGTATGGACAAACCGTTTTGTAGCTCCAATCAGTCTGAGGATGATTTAAAAATTTCAAAGCGAGAGCAGGAACGGTTTTGAAAAGGACTTGGCGTTCCACCAGCTTCAAGTAACAGAACTCTGTAATGCTCGGCTAACCTGTTTGCCACGAGATTTCCTGCTGTTCCTCCGCCCACTTCAAATTGAAATTTTGTTTTAATACTCGATTTTTTTGCAAATAACGTCTTCTAAATTTTGTTCACTGACCGACAACAAAATCAAACATGTTCTCCTTGCTCCGGATGTTGCTGAACAATCGATCGGCTAGCCTGTCCGAATTCTCCCATCCTGTGTTCAATTAATTTCGCGATATATAAAATAAAGAATTATCCACAATAGCAAAAATTAGTGTCTCAAAACACCCCAAACAGCACTAACCTGCTAGAAACACCGGCAGTAAACTCACAAACCCGTACACAATTGGCACAAATATTACTTTCTGCAAAACTCCCCTCAGGTTGTTTAGTGTGGGTAGAACCGCCATCGTGCTCAAATTTGGCGGATTTAAATTAAATTAAATAACTTAACTGAATGTGCACCAAATTTAACCTATACCTAGACAAAACATTTTGAATACAATTTCACTAATTTCACTGGACAAAGTTTTTCAAAAAATGACAACAAGTAAACCTATTTAATTGGAGGTAAAGTGGCTTCACCAACACAGAAAAAAGACAAATGCCATCTTTATTCCACACCATTTTTCAACCTAGTTTGTACCAAAGTGAATTAGAGTAGTATCCCAATTCTGATAGGTCAAACTGTAAATACTAACAAAGAAATAGAAACTCCAATAAAGGTCTTGATCCATCAATTACGTGCTTTAGTTTCCTATTGCTTGAGGAAACGTGATCAATAAAGAGTGATTGTAGTGACCAAACTCTAGAAATGTAGGGACTTCCTAAGCCATTCCAAGTGAACCAGATAAAACATTGGACTATAACAGTAATCATGTAAAATATTTGTGAGTGCGTCAATACTGCAAAACCTATTGCAATAATCTTTTAACGATGGCTCAATAAAACTAAAAATGTGCAACTCAATGCAGGTTCTATAATATTTGGAAATATGATTTGTTCAACATGAAAATCATCTCTTGAGATCAATAATGCTTCTGAATCTAATACAAAATTAGCATTTGCCCTGCACTCATGAAAAAAATTGGGAGCTTCAATTAAGTCAGAGGTGCAATACAAACTGCGAACGTTCCCTTTTTCATGTGAGGTCATACAAGGCCATAAAGTATTCGCATGAGTCAGTCTGCACAGTTTCCATATTCAATCGATGAGCATGTACGGAACAAAGGCCGCTTTGGGCAGTGGAATAAACTGATAAGGTAGAGTGGATAGAGCCATGCCTATTTTTTAAAGACCGATTCTCAGTCAACCAGAAAAATTTCGAGTTGAGCGAGACTAGCTTCACAGCGGAAGATAGTCACAAGAGAAGCTTAATCTCTGGTCGCAATGCTGACGGCTTTAAGTAAAATAAACAATCTCCTGAGGTCTACTACTGAATGTTGTTGCCAGAAATACATAAGTATGTAAATGCATGTGTTGAGCATCGTTCCTAAATCAATTTTGGGCTTATCTCGTTAAACAAGCAATTTGTTGCATAACTGACGTTAGCTGTTTAAATCACGTGAGCTGTAAAAGTGCATGTGCGAATTTGAGTTAAGGAGTGCGATCTGAAGACTCACCTAAGCGTGACTTACATACATATGTACATAGGACCGACGAGACTAGAGATGGTGATGAAGTAAATTGCTAATTGTTTATATATTTATTCTTCCAAGATATAAATTGGGAATCAATCCGGATATGCATATACTATACCATAGTCAGATCAAATGCATAGCGAAATATGAGCAAATCCTCGCAAAAGATAAGCTTTATCACACCCACTTCGATTCATATCTTTGGTCTCGAGGAAGTCATTATTCTACATACAGACTTTAGTCTTACTGTTTGCAATATTGTAGGAGTCTTTGAGAGAGGAAATAGGCTTCGATAGCATTTTTAGCACGTTGCTCGAAAAAATTATTTGGTCATTAATTCATAAATACCTTGCAAAGTTTCTTCGCATTTTGGAGAAGGCTATTATGAAGACAAGTTAGAAAGAATGGGGATATGGTCTCAAATTCTGGAAAGGTAAATTAATTCAAAACTGAAAGACTGGACAGTGTATGAAAAATCCACGCCTTTTCTGCGATGCTGGTACAAAGCGTGAAGTCGGAGCTATTAAAGTTTGTTAAAGTATGCATGTGGGGTGGTGTTAAAAATAATAAAAGATGCGGTTTGCAAATACAAAAGTAAATTTTTACGCTACCCACCCATCCTCAGTACACATTGCATACACACATACAAAATGATTGCTAATCTCTACAATGAAAACTACTTTTTTGCAGCGTATTTTAAAATTATATACGAACTTAAGCATGAATACGAATCGGCAAATATTTTAACAAAGTCTTCAAAGTGTTCTCATATTACTTATTATTAGCTTGAGACAATTTACAAATGTCCCATTAAAACATGATGATTATTTAAACAAAATGCTACAAACGTCATGCAAAAAGTCCAATCTTTTGTCTCACTAATAACATAAAGCGATGCAGAATGAATATTGTTAGATAATGTATAAATCCTTAACATTTTTTATCTTTCTCAGTCCTATTTGGACTCAGGACTATAATAAAGTACAACAACTGTAAAAACGTTTCGTTTTTGCTTCGCAATGTTATCGATGTTACGCTCCAGTTAAGCTGCAAAAA
>JAHZMY010001702.1:0-13271 GCA_027743915.1 Seira sanloemensis | reverse complement strand
TTTCTGGTTAGTTAAGTTGAGGCAGTGGAGGGAAACAGGCTATAATGAATATTTTGACAGGAACGATGATCACCTTTGACAAGAAAGAGCTACTTAAGGGAAAGCAGAAGGAAAAGGCTCCTTCTCCTCGGAAATTTCAAGTGGAGTAATGATGCTTTCGCTTAGGGCATGGGAAAGCAGAGAAATAAAGGGGAATTTTTTTTATCTTTCTCTCCGTGTAATAGTCTGACTCAACTTCTGAGATACGAAGAAGCCTTTTAATTCTGCAGGAGCAAGTCACATATTAAGTGCAATGCAAACAGTACGACTGAAAATATTGGTAATTGAGATTGGAATCGCCCACGGCAGACATGTACATGTAGGCTTCCCCTCCTCCTTGTAAGGAGTTTCCGAGAGTTTTCTCCCTGTTCCTGTGCGTACAATCTGCTGAGAAAAAAACAATTGGTGTAGTTTGAAGTTGTCCGGAGAACTGTTCATATGTATAAAGTACATGAAGGAAATTAACTGTGGCGAGGGTAAACTTGTATTGTCTGTGCAGGCTTTGATGTTGCAGCCGATTCCATTCATGAAAGCGGAATCTTTTCCCGAAAAATTGTTTTTGTAAATGAGAATGAGCTTATTTGTGAAGCGGTTCCAATACATAGCCTCCGGTTTATTGATTCAATGAATTGTGTAGATTTTTTCCTTCTTTTCTATCTAAATTGGGATTAAGTACAAACAAGCCGAGGAAAATTGAGGACGTGAACGTATCATTTTTTTACCTTTTATTACGATGGTTAAATATAACTATTCCAAGAATAGAAAAAAAAGTTTCATCCCGTTAGCAAAACCTTTTCTCAGAATTTTTTAATTAACTTCAGCGAAAAAAGTTGATTCTCCAACGCAACTCCTGTGTGAAGATAAAAGGACAATCTTTTGGAAATGGTCCCTTGCTCCGTAATCCAATTCATGTCGGAAGTCATGTTGGCTGTGATAACACGAGAGAAGGGAATCAATACGCGGGGACACGGCACACACATCCCTTTTCACTCCGTTGACACGTTGACACATCCCATTGTTCCCTTGTCTCCTTAGAAGAGCAGTCAGAGAATGGAGTAGGTGACAAAGCATAAATTCCGCTCTATATGATGATTTGATAAGGACCAAGATTAAAATTAAGTTAGTAAAGTTAGGCATGCCAATTTACACAGACAAAAAAGTTTACATTGTATTCCAAACTTTTGAGGGGACAAAAAACTTTTTTCTCCTTTTAAAAATCGTCTTCAAGAATCGTCGCTTGAGAAAAAACAGGTAAGTAATAACCACGACTCTGACGGGGGGAGAATTAAGTTAAGGCTAGATGGAAAGTTTTCACAAACGCCTACTACTACGCAAAATCCCACATTTTTCTTGAAAGACTCTAGAAAATGTGTCCAGCGCCACCTGGACAAGACCCAGTGGGAAAATGCAAATGTTGAAATGATGGAAAAGGCGAATGGCAAAAGCGAAAGGAGCGCAAACAGAGTTCATATTTTCTTTAAATTTCCATGTGATAATGCGCTCTCTCCGCATCTTCATGTTCTCCCTACCTAACCTAACCATTCTCCCTACTCTTTTGCAAGACGGAGTTAAGATTTAGGACTGTGATTTCGTATAACCATAAATCATTTTTACTTCTCTTTATGTAGACGCACTTGGAAATAGACGATATGGAAGCGCCTTTTCCCCGCTATCTCTGCCCACTCGCTCGAGAGATATGAGAAATTGCATTGTTCTTGAGGATTTTGTAAAGCATTTTTAAAGATAAGGAAGCACTCTTCAATTCTATGAATGTCTCTTCTCTTTTCCCGTAACATTCCACAAAGATTTTGCGTGGAAGTTGGCAATTTCAACAGAGCACGGGTCATATATCATGACGGAAATTTAAAGGCACAGATTTGTTTAAAAATGAAACTATATTTTTTCATTGTCTCTATCCTCTATGTAAATAAATATTGGAACGTGTGGCTATGCACACATACATAGGTATACTCTTATGCAAAGCTGATAAGGCAAAAAAAATTCTCTGACGCTGTCCTTCCTTCCGCTTCATCAGAAAGTCCGGAGGGAATTCAGGACGTGCTCGTACTACATATACATATTCGCTGTCGACTGGATAATTTCCCAGATTATGGCGTTTGCTTCAACCTGAGTAATTATTTTACATTGGTAATTTATCATTGAAGCCATTTGAATCTGGCTCGAGGCTTTGCCTGTCATCATCGCTGGGATGGAGCAATAGTTTCTAATCCTTGAAATTACACCGGAGTCTAGGGACTCGGCTGGATTTCCTCTTTACGAGTACCAACACACAAACGTACACATGTCACTCATAATCATGAGCTAAAGCTTAATTTATTTAGGACGAGNAATAGTTTCTAATCCTTGAAATTACACCGGAGTCTAGGGACTCGGCTGGATTTCCTCTTTACGAGTACCAACACACAAACGTACACATGTCACTCATAATCATGAGCTAAAGCTTAATTTATTTAGGACGAGGGATCCAAAGGTAAAAGTATCTTGAGCGAAGGTTACATTTGCTTAATTAACTGGAAATTAAAGAATGTGATGAACGCTGGTCGCCTCAACGTGAGCACAAGTTTTGTAATAATAAAATTAATGAATGATTTTTCTGAAACGCGGAAAGGTAGTTGTTCGATTGAACAATTTTATTTACCTCTAGACATTTTGTAAAATTCTCCTTTAACAAAACAATTTAATACAGTTGATAATCAAATTTTTTCATCTATAAGCCAAAAAAGAAAAAATGTTATTGAATTTTATTACCCGACCAAAAACATTAAAAAATTTCCCCATCACATTATTGGCCCACTTCACTCTCGCTTTCACATGATGGGATCGATAAGCCACAGTGAAAAATGATAATGACCTACCATTCGCCTCTTTGTATGTACCGTCATGACATCCTCTTCTCAAAAATACTGACAGCTTTCGGTTTTGACCTAAAAACCGAAGAGCTTTTGTGTATCATTTTATGAAAATAAAAAATTCCTTTTTCGTTATACGCTAGTAATACTAACATGACACTACGATATTGATAATGGAGTCAATGTCAAATTCACAGAAACCATTTTGACAGCGGTTTTTACATCGACTTCCCCGACGCAACCATGTCCTTTGCAGCTGGCTGCTCCGAAAAACTAATGCTCATTATCCCAAAAGTGGTCATAAACAATATTCCACGAGCAGATGATGAAGGGTAAACTGTGAGATTCGGAAAAAATAAAATGTATTACGTATCCTTCGGGTATGGCTAATCACAATAAAAATGATTATGAGCTTACGGAGAGAAAAAGGGTTGGGCGCGGGATAGGATGCGTCATCCATGTCATGTTCCCGTCACTTTGGTGGCCGCAGGGAAACTCATTCTCTTGTGCTTTTCCTCTCTGACCATTTATGCTTGTGGCACAAGTTATAAACATAATTTTTCCAACTGTCTTTTAGCCGTGGTTTTTAAATGAGCTTTTATTATTATGACTTTTTGTCCAGAATTGGTCTCGGCACCCACGTCCACCTCATCCGCGGAGAAGGAGCAGTCCCCGACGCACCTCTCGGCTACCGTCTCCCTCTCCACGAGAGCCTTGAAGGAGGAAGAGTCCCCTCTGCAGAAGATGGAGGAGATGGATTCATGACTACCAACATGACCAGTATCACCAGTACCACGAGCATGAGCAACATGATGGACCGGCAAGGGGTAAATTATTTTGTTTTCAATTTTGGAAAAGTTTGTCTTTCGCCTTTAAAAAATCCGACTTTATATTAATGCGTTGCGCTTTGTCTCTCGCGTGTTTTTCGAGATAAAAACTTTTGTTCCCCAAAAAGGGAAAATTGCATCAAACAAGAAAGACTCAAAAGTTTCTAAAAAAAGATCCCTTTTTTATTGGGAAGCACACGCAGCGCAAAATCCTTTTTTTGATGTGAAGGACGGAGCAACAAAACCAAATAAAAACACGAAGGCTTATCATAATCATCGTAGGCTCCGTTGTTTGCTGTTTTTTCTCAGGCATCCCATTGTTTTAAGAGAAGATGAGAAATGAGATGTTTGAACAAGAAGATGGTGCATGGCTTTCTCGTAATGGCTAAAATATGCATAAGCACATAAATCCCAAAGGGGCCATTCGTCGAGGACGTAATGCCAAATGGACATTTTTGTAAGCTCTCTGTATGTATGTATGGGCTAAAAATCCTTCAAGAAGATTTATGTTTGTGAAATAAATACTCTCTCTTTTAGGTTGTATTTTCCATTAGGTTCAGTTGTACGTATTTGCATGTGCTGGAGGAAGCATTCACTGGTTTACCTAAGGAACTTCATGTAATTGAAAAGTGATTATTACCTATCAGACAATGAGCTTTGCAAAATTTCCATTGATTTTACTTCGTATAGATTTTGCTGCAACGTTTCCATATTCAGTGGGACATTTCAATACATAAGCCTAATTTATTTTGAAATTGTCTATGTATACAGTGTTTCTTTCAGGATTTTTGCCATCGCCATCTCAGAAGATGACGTAACAAATGAATGCTCCCCAACACAACTGATGTGAGCCAAAGGAGATTTTCCCTCTAAGGAAAAATCTAATGCTTTAAAGCACTTTGTGTTAATGTGAGCACATCAGCTTAGTCAAAAAAAGCTTCTAAGGCTAACGTCCCTGTATTTAAAATTTTTTTAGCCTTTTCCCTTTAAAGTGGAATCTCTTTCCCATCCATTGGAATAAATGATGATGTTAGGAAAGCTACAGCTTGAATATATAGTTTTTCTCTCAAGTCATTTTATGCTGCTAAACAAGGATACGCTATGTCATAAAGGCTCTCCAGTGTCTTGACTAGTCTCCAGCAATGTCGAAATGACATGTTGTCAGCTTTTGTTTTTCAATTCCAGCTCGATCGGAGATCATAAGCGATTGAGCACAGCTGAGGACTGGCTCCTTGTGCCACTGCACAAAAATTAAACTTGTCTTGTGACATCCTCTCTAGAGAAACTTTGTTCCCTTCTGGATATACCAGGGACTTTGAAAACACCTGAGAAACTTGTCTGGCGAAGTGTAAATATTCATTGTCATCAGAGGACATGATAAAATTAGCGGGGACGAAACTTTCACTCTTTCAACACTGTTTGGGTTGACTCTCTCCCTCATTGAAAGATTTTATACTTTTTGGAAATAACTAGAGAACGTGACATGAGACATGTGAAAATTGTATCATCTGCATTTGCACTCTCTTCCCCTCGAAGGAAACTTTTAAGCTGACTCTGAAACATTTTTTGTAGAAACTTTTTTACTAAATACATACGAGGGCTGATCAAAAAGTCCAAGCCAGAATTTGCGAGCGCTCTGTAGCGTTTTAACGTTTTTATCCAATTCTTTTTGTATTACCACGGGACATGTCTAACTTACATTTTGAGCTAATGTGCTTCCTACGACAACGAACGCTATGCTTTTATGTCGTCGCAAGTAAAATCTGACTTTTTTACATTATTATATTCCTTGACCGGCTCTATCAAGCGCAGTCTATTGTAGATGAGTTCAGACGATTGTCATACAAAGTAAATGAAGAGTTGTAAACACACTGACGGTGGCTAGAAAAACTCTAACGCACTTACCGAGCTTCGGACAACCTTCAAACCAAGTTCGTTCAGACCTTGGTTTGCTTTGTCGAATTATTTAGCATAAAATATGTATTGTTCTGTTTGGACCAGGCTATACCTAGGATGGTATGGCTTCATACAAAAGCAGTTTTGGAATCAAAACCTAAATCAAAAATTAATTTAGTTCGAAAAGTTGCATGAAAGTTTTGTTAGAACGGTTATTTGTTTAACTTTTTAAATCATGCGTTGGTAACTAGCTAATAAAGGAGAGTTTAATTGTACATAGTTTGATGGAACTTGATGGTTTACTTTAAAATTAGTAGTTGTACACACTAATTCAAAACCGAAAGTGGCATTTTTATTAGAAAAAAATCATCGCAAAAGTGCTTTGGTTGCGCTTTTTGCCTTGTCGTATGCAACGAACTGAGCATTACACCATAAATTAGAAAACAGTCGAAGTCCAAGACTTTACTCAATAAAATGATGTATCAACTCAAATTCTGAGACATTTTATTAAGATCCAGAGTCTGGCTTGAATTTTTGGATCATCCTACGTATATTTTTTCACTTTCACATTTTAGCTGTAGGTTTCAAAAGTCACGTGAATCCTGAATGACAGGGGTGAACGAGCAAAGTTATTTTTTGCAAGTTGGGAGAAAAAACTTCGGCATGGATTTTACATGGAGAAATTTACATAATTTTGTATCATCTATGCATAGCCTGTAACTGCCGGGCCAGGGATGGAATGTGTCTTGCGGTGGGACGAAAGAGGGTCGATGAAGCTCAGGGATTACTTTAAAAGGGGCCGTACACGACAAAACAGTAGCAAAATGAGCTGGCCTTGGGTTGGGATAATTTTATTCAGATTACCCATTACTAGTAAAAATTGGAAATTTTTCCATAACCGCAATGTCTGCCAGTACTGTATGAAATTTCAAAACGCAGTGTACGAACGACCCCTTAAATTGTTGATGTTGACTCAGGGAAAACTTTAGGCATTACTTTGGGAGATGGGCTCTTTTTCCTCGTAAATGCTGTTATTTCACTGTCATAGTCATCATCAAATCATGAACTTCTCCAGAGAATACATTGTAGCAACGTTTTCTCCAGACATCTTGGAAAAAGTCACTTTAAATGGGATTTACATAGTTGAAACTTAATTTGAAGCTTTAAACATGGTGAAATCATGCAACCGACTAAACTTTTTACAGGCCATTTGGAAATTGCAGTTGAAATGGGCAGAGACCTCGTTAACCCCTTTACATTGGTAGCAGCACCTGCCGCATTTCTATGTAGCTCTCAGTAATTAGCACGGTCCATGTAATAAAAGGCTGGAGTGCAATATATCAGTTTGCATGATCCGAGCTGATTATCTTAAGGATAATTAGCATACAGAACATCTATAATTTAACCTTAAAGATCGAGAAAGCCATTTCACCCCCGATCCGTAATTGGTTTGGATTTGTTCAAACTTGTTTTCTTTTCCCGATGACTCCAAAAAGAGCTTTTTATTTCTCATGTGAGGTCCGATTCAATCTTGTACTTTGCCATTTGGACTACGCTCCTCCTGCTGCGGTGAGCGATGTATATCATTTGAGACGAGAACATTTGCATACGTGATATTTTTGGCGGTGAGAAATTTCACGCAAAGTCTTCAGCTCCAGCCACATACAAACCTGTTTTAATGAGTGACGTTGATGGGGAGAAATGATTGACAGGTGAAATGAAAGGTGTAGTTTAGCCCTGGAAAATATGAACGAACGTGGGATGAATTTTAGGCTTTGGGAAGTTTTTATAACACAATACTAATTGGATTTGTGGAGCAGGAGCAGAGAATAAACTCTGAGAACTTTTTTTTCTTTAATGAATCGTATTTAGCACGTAATATTTCATTTTAGAACTCTTTTTAGGCGGAGTGCCGCACAAGAAAAAATGGGCTTGGGTTTCAGAATTGTTTGTAAACATGAGCAAAGCATTTTTAAGTGTTGTTTAGAAAGGCAGTAAGCAAGAGCGATCCCACAAACAGCAATAGATTCAATTTCAAGCGTCATCTGCTCCTCACATAAAATATTTTAATGGGTAAAATGGAATTTTAATGCAGAGTATTGGAAAACAATTCAAACGGATCAGGTTTAAATTGAAAGAGACACACGCACCATGCCATTAATAGGCATCAAATTCACCAGCTAACTCTGAGCAGGGCAATTCGAAAATGAAATTTAATATGTGAAATGATACTGAAACTTTATCTATAATTACTTTTTCGCATCAGTGGAACAACACGGCCCCTCAAATATGTAAAATGACAAATGGCACTAGTTCGACAAGGTACGAAGTGGTGCTGTGCGGTGACTTTGTCTCACGCGTTTAATATCACATCCTCTTTTGGAATGTTTATCATTCCCGCAACACTTTGCATTAAAAGGATATACAGAGACCAAAGTTGTGCACAAAACGAGCCGCGTTGCATTTTGCTAAAGCAAATGCAGGCCATTTTTCCGTCTCCTTTTTCACGCTGCTGCTACCACCGCTGCGTCTCCCAGCTCATCTCTCAAATGATTTTGAAGATTGTCACTCTCTCAACCGCATAACACCCTCTTTTCAGACCTTTCCTGGTCCTTGTAATAAATCAGTGTTATGATAATAAATTTCCATCGTAAATCACGAACAAGAAGTGTGTGTATGCGCTCAAGATTCACACTCTTGTCAAGCGTTTGCGGTAGCTTATTAGTCCAAAGCTTGTACGGTTTGTCTTGTCTCATGCGACGTGAGCAATCTCCATATTTATTATAATTTTTTGAAAAAAAAAACGGACGAATATCTCCCGCTTTTGGCTTTTAATAAAGCTTAATATAAATTAGAATGGGACCTGTGTGAGCCTCGCGTATTTTTCCTCATTAAAATTTGTGTGTGCCAGCGCCCACCTTCCCTTCCCAGCTCCATCTTTGTCACTGGGCTGCGGTGTGTGCATGCACAACCAGCGGGATTTCTCGAGATGCCAGCAAATTTGTAGAGAGGATTTTTTTGTGGGGGATGATAGCCGAATTTTCACTTCTACCTGCCTCCTTTTGGGACTCTCATTGTGTGGGGAAATATGACAAAGATCCATTTCCCCCTATCCCTTAGTTAAAATAATTAGGGTGGCCAATACATCTTCATCTGAGGGAGAAAAGGAGAGCGTTCACTTTGTAATGCAGAGTCACGCACGGAATCATGTGATACATCATCCTTGCTCCCTTTTGTCCTCATTATTTCTCGGAAAGGGAGATCCCCATTTCCCAATAGCTAGTTCTTATCTTTGTGCGCAGCACAAGGGAAATATGCTCCACTTTCCAAAAATATTGTATTCGGTTTGAATATGAAAACCACTTAATTAGTTGGAGATTTTTGACGTTGAGTAAGCAAAAAATTAGGGAAGGGGTAAGGAGGAAACAAAAGTCTAAGGACGGGGTAGACACATGGGAGGAAAAAATGTCGATTCAGGATAATTTTGACGGTCTTTACAATATTTTATCGTAAAAATACTGAAGGAAAGCGAAAAAATTATCTGGAAATAATGTTCAACGCAGACATTCCTGGGGTAGTATTGTGGAACAATATTTTTCGTTAAGATTCTCGTTTAAAGATTTTGGGTCCAGAAAGCTCTTGGAAAGTGATTATTGTTAAGCGCAATACAAGTTGATAGCAGAGTCGCACTTGAGTGCGGAGGAAGGGTCGTTAAAATATTTATTGCTGAGTTCAGCTCGACTATCCATCTTATCTCATTAATGCCCCACTCAATTGGTACACTTGACAGTGATTATAGGCAAATAGAGTTGCTTAATTCTCCGCAGACGGGAAAAAGCTCGACTTCAATGAATAAATTTTCAGTACTCATTACATTTCAGAACAAGTTTAGAGTTTCGACCGGGGGATCATGATCATTTGGGGAAGTATTCAAGCCAACTTTTTATTATCCCAGCTAATTAGCATCACATTCCGAGTGCCTTTTATTACATATGACATCCCTTTAATATATAAGATGCTGCTGTGGAAAAAAGCTGCTTACACAAAAAATATTTTATTACGCATGACATTTATGCTTATGATCGCATTAATGATGATGTTTATGTGAAAATGTAAACAGATTTCCACTTTCATTTTTCACTGAAACTACGGCTGAGTAAAAGGAACATCCATTTCTTTGTTATTTAAACAGTCTTCTACATTTTTCAGTTTAATTCCGTTTTGTTCAGGATTATTACTTTTGCCATTGCTGGAATATCTTGAGCTCGCACAAAAGTTGTCTGAAAATGCCCATGCTGCTAACGAGTACAGTCTCCAGCCCCCGAGACTCCTTGAGTAATGAAACAAATAAAAAATGTTGAGCTCTCAGCTCTCTTCCATTTTGTGACATGAAGTTTATTTATTCTCAGAGACTCCTTCGAACGTAAAAGATTCAATGAAATTTCCGGAATTTCTCGCCTGCTGAGTGTGCCACCTCAAAAAATATGCAAAACTCGAATTTTTCCTCCGTCTCAAAGTAACTTATGAAGAATTCAAGCAGAAACACAAGAGATTTTTTAACGGAACGCCGCACTTTGAAGAAAAAAGTGTGGAAATGGAAAAACGCATTTTTTTCTCGTCTTTTCCCAGAAATAAGGAATCTTTCAAGAAAACAGACAAGAGTTCCCTGAAATTCTGCCAACTGCAAAAAACATTATTCTTGGAAATAAAAGCATTTTAAAAAAATATTCAAAAGATTAGCAAACCTCTCTCTCTTCTACTGTACATCTCTTTCGACAAAAGACAAAAAAAAATGTTTTAAACCTTTAAAGTGGTCTCACTAACAAGAATAAGATCAAATGTCAACGCAAAAAGAGATTTCTTTTTTGGTTTTTAATAATGCAATTTTTCATCATCATATGCCAAGAAATCATGCTCCATAAAAGATCTTTGCTTATGCTTCACTTAGCCCATGGTTCGAAACTTATTTCCACTCGACACAACTGAGGCAAAAAACCTTGTGCTCCTTACACGCTTTGAAAAAATATCCTTCGACTTGACACTGATATTTTGACAGCGGGTAATGACCTAAAGCTGATTCGTAAATGAGGAAGCTCCTCTCACAGTTAACCCCTCGCTCACACCCAGATCGTCCCCACCATCGACGACTTTTATGGGAGAATGAAGATGAATACGAGGCAAAATTATTTTGTGTGTGCAACCCTGAGGCAAGCATTTTCTGTGTGCCAGTGCCAAACCCAAGCGTTTACCCACATGTCAACACTGAGCATAAGAAAATTTTCCTTTGTAACAGCAACTCTTCAAGTCCATGCAACTTTTGCATCCTTTCATGTACAAACGTAACAAAAAACTTTCATGACTGCTTTCGTTTGGCGTTTGGAGTTGCGTCACAGTTAACCCCTCGCTCACACCCAGATCGTCCCCACCATCGACGACTTTTATGGGAGAATGAAGATGAATACGAGGCAAAATTATTTTGTGTGTGCAACCCTGAGGCAAGCAATTTCTGTGTGCCAGTGCCAAACCCAAGCGTTTTACCCACATGTCAACACTGAGCATAAGAAAATTTTCCTTTGTAACAGCAACGCACTTTCTTCAAGTCCATGCAACTTTTGCATCCTTTCATGTACAAACGTAACAAAAAACTTTCATGACTGCTTTCGTTTGGCGTTTGGAGTTGCGCCATCTCCGTGTCAAAAGTGATTGTCCAGAGATGGTACGAGTGGACTGTGAGAGAAGGATTTGTAAAAATGTACGTAAGAAGCATGGTTAATTGCAAGAAATTGAGGCAATGAGGAAGGCGAGTGGTGGGTAAAGTGCCGATTCTATTGATTTCTTGACACTTTCGAACCCATAAAATGAGTTACAGTGGAAGACTATAAAAATCTGGCGGAAAGTAGGAGAGGTTACTAATCAACGGGTCTTTTATGGGGTCTTTATGGGCTTTTGAATTTCTCAAAGAAATCCAGTAGTACTGTGGAGCTTCTGTACAAGATGCTCCCATCCACCATAAAACTTGCTTCAGAACTAGACTGATTTTCAGAAATATGTTGACAAGGTAACTTTAGGATAAAACGCAACATCTTGGTTATAAGGCATAGATTTTTACTCTAATTCATAACCGAAATATTCTGAAAAATTTAACTTAGATTTGGTGCATGGTTGTAGAGACTTTCTACAGTGTTTATATTATGCAGGTTAATGTATTTCGTTGGTGGTCAGACCTTTTATTGGGTACACGGACACGTTTCCTTTTTTACGAGTTGAGAGTTTCGCAGATTGCGAGTAGTAAAATTGCTGTGGCATTCTTCCTTCTTCCACGCTGCCTCGGTTGAAGTCGGTTTCATCACCTTGTAATTACCCATTGGCATAGACTTCGTCTCCCATGCCAAGTTGTAAATAAGGCGAGAAACTTACTTTTCCTATTTCCAGACTCTGCGAGAGAATGATATTCTGGTGAAAAAGTGAATGGGTGAACAAGGATCATGACAGAACAAGACATTTTGACACTTGGCCAATTTCTTACTCACTCCATTAAAACCATGTCAAGAGTCTCTCATTCTTCTCCCAGCTCACAAGCTACAAAATTCACTCACTCATGTCGGCTCTTTTTCTTGGCTTCAGCTCCGTCTCCACTATTTATGCTCACATTTTTTATGACTCTGCTCAGCGGAAGATGTATTCTCGCTCTCCTTTTTCCCTGCTGCCAATTTGAAATACCTGTCGTGTCTTCAGGAAATGGGAAACGATACATATATTTCGCTCATTTGGATTGAGTTTCATCCAAGAAACGGTTTTCCCATCCAGATGTCATGTCATCAGGCAAGAGGAAAAAAAGCTTTAGCAAATTACGCCCGCAGGCAGGGCCCATGTTTCCAATTACAATTTATTCTTTTCTGCCGTTGAGGAAGAAGCCTCGTATAAAAAAAGATAATCTTTTTAGCGAAAAGCATTGCTCAACTCAACAGTTCCGAAAGTAAACAAACAAGGGCCACGGAGAGGAAATATTATGGAAGTTAGCATTATCGTGGAGAGTTGGGACATGGAAAAAGCTCTCGACTCCTCTTATGAAATATTTGCCCCTCGGGCGGAATGGATGTGAAGGAAGGAATACAACACGCACTATTATTGTACTAGTATTGTTATTGGGCACAAGGTAGATTCACGTGGTGGTCAGACGCTGAAATCAAACCATACCTTTTTTAATTAAACAAAGCTAATCTTGGTTCTAATTACTGAAATTTTGCAACAAGACCCAAATAATTAGTTAATGGCTTTTGCAAAAATTCTAAATATGTGCACACAAGTCAAAATGGTAGGTAAAGTGACCATTGAGAATGAAGCATCACCTGAAACGCTTAGCTTGCCAAGTTTACTCGTAACATCTCAAGTTTCTCGCTGGTTTATTCCCACTCTCCCTCCCATGTATCCGTGATGTGAGTCACTTTCTCTTTTCATTTATTCCCTGCTTCTGCGAGCCTTTATATATTTTATCAATTTCCCAGGAGGCTTCACATCACCCTCGAAAAACAAGGAAGCCTTTCTACTCCACTCTCAATCTCCCTTTGAAACAGGTAGTAGTGTGCTTTAAATATCACATAATTTTTTATGTATTGTTCTACTTTTATTACAGCCTTTT
>JAHZMY010001701.1:0-13703 GCA_027743915.1 Seira sanloemensis | reverse complement strand
GATGTTTCCAAAGATATGTAATCCGATAAAATGGAAATATCTTGGAAATATGCTTTGGGAAGAGACACGTTGGGTATCTGATAGAGCTGCTTTGTTTTGTGGCATACAAATAGGCAGTTGCATGGATAAAATAGTATTTACATCGAATAATTCTTTTACATGCATTTTTAAAATAAATATTTGTATTTACCTGTCGCCTTTACTAAACTATAATAAACCTTTTAAGCTTTAAAAACTACCTAAACATACTCAATTGTTATAATAATGAAAATGTGTTTAAATAAAACTTCAAAAAATTACATATGCACGGAACGTTGTAGAAAGAAGGGTTTTGTTTCGGATGCCACTTTAAAAAGTCCAAGAAAGATATTGCATTACAATTTCGTAAATATGTTGAAAAATGATATGATGGGATTGTAGCTACTGTTACATCAAGGCAAAGCATTAGGTATGCTTATGTACATTTATGTATATGTAAGAGACTCCATCATTGCTCCCAAGGTATCATCTTGTGTATCTACAAGATCATCTTCCCGTCATCTTCAGCCTTGGAAAGTGGATTTTTTCCCACTTTTCCTTATGTCAAAACATTGGGCAATCAATAGCAAAGCGTAAACCTTTCCACATTTTAATTAGTAACTTTTGCAATTTGCCCAATAAATTAAATTTCACAGGTATTCTACGAGTACAAAATTGTTGGAAAATTATTACATCTTTGCAATTGACACTGTACCTGTACGCTCATTTGTTCAGTATTTAAAAAAATCACATTTCTGCAAAAACAATATTTTGGTTCTAAGGTATGAGTGTATCTAATATTCGTTTTAATGCATTCATGGGCAGTCTGAGACACTGACGTATTTACAGACTCTTATTTTCCTTTAAAATATACATATTCTTTTGATCATTGTTTAAAACTCATTTTGTTCATTTTGTGTTTAATGCAAGGTGGCAGTGACAATCATTGTTTTTAATTTTTTACCGTCCCAATTTTGTTTCTTCATTTTTGTCTTTTAATTAGGAATTGTTAAATTCAAGAGAAGTCTACCGGCTTAAGTCATCGAACTACAAAGCAAAGCACGGATAAAGTGTGGAGTGAAAGGCATCAGAGTCAGAGTCAACTTTGTATCAGTATCTCAAATGAACGAAATAGTAGTAGTCGCACCGTGGCCATACAAAAAACCTATACAAGCATACTTTTACATGTCTTTCGTCCGCATTAGCATGGCTAATGCCAAATATAATATAAGCAGTCGCTAATAAAAAATTAATTTAATTTTGCTCAAAAGTTCACTACAGTTCAACAACTGCATAAACCCAAATAAATATGACTATTGGCAATAATTTGACAGAATAAGGATACACTTAAATCTACACTGAAGCTACATTTTTCACCAATAAAGGTGCAGATACTTTATGTAATACCTATTATGAAGGCTATGTATGTATGTACTTGAACATCTTCGTCACTTACACATCATCTAGTCCATTTATCAACTCTGGGATGTAAAGATTCAAGCAAACTTTTTTCATCGCTGCTTCCTAAATATGAAGTAGGTAATTTCTTTGCTTTTGAATGCTTTAGTAGTTCCTTTTTGCGATTCTGTTTCACTCTCGCCTCACCTTTTCTACTATAGTTCAATAAAGGGGTCATTTTTTCATTTTCGCACACGTGTGTTCCTGCTACTTATTTTTCAATAAAGCGTAGGTAGAAAATTTGCTGGTTCCTTAGATTTTCATAATGTTTCGTAACAACCAGATTAATAATCCTGATCGATTCCAAGCCTCTCCGGCTTTGTCATCTTATTCATCTTATAATTTGCCCTCTTTTTGGTAGAATTGCGAGCTGGTATGGAAAAATGTAATCCGATTTCCTCTTTTTAATATATTTTGTTTTTTATTAGTTTGGCAACAATTTTATTTACTCTGATATTGTCGTATGCATGAATCTATGATGCTTGTGATGGCGACTTTCTATATTTCTTTCTTTACCTGAACAGGTAAATACCTACAAAGGAAGGCTTTAGGATATAACATAATATTGATGGAGATCCTCGATCCATCCTGTTGATTCCGTGAACAAGATCAAATAAAAAATATGCTCTCAGACAGAAAAAAAAGCTTAATGAAAAATAAGCGGAAAAGTAATCATCCATTTAACAACTTTTCTCCCAAATAAATACACAAACCAATCTTGTCTCAATTTTCTTTAAGAGACTTGTTGGTGCGAGCTTCCTATTGTACTTGTATCTACCTACATGAATGAGTACAATTTATATTGTGAGTTGTGAGTGTGTATATGATAGAAAACTCAAAAGTGACGCAAAAGGATATTTATGGAAAAGGGAAATAATATTCTGATTTAAAGAGTGGCACAAAAGCAAAAGCGTTCATCGTTCTCGTTTTTCCCTTTTCTGTCTCGCAAAATTGGCCTGAGTATAAGTAAATGTAGGTATTATGCCTCTTTTCAAAACATTCTGCGTGAGGATGAGAAGGACTAATATAAAACAATTTTAATGGTTACCAATTCACCATTAGACATTGCATTATCCTCTTCTCGTGATGAGGTCCTTTTTCATGTGCATGTGCTAAGTAGCTTCAAACAAGCATAGAGTTAAAAACTGTGTCTGCATTCGCCTTCTCTAGTATACAAATGTGTAGACAAGATCAATGATGAGCTTTTTTTGTATGAACGTACATGAACTGTTCTGTCTCATTGAAGGCAAATGGAAGCGGTGTGGTGGTGGTTGCTGAACCTAACCAGTCTTTCCTCTCATTCTCATCTCCTTGGCTTCAATTCCTTCCGAAATGTAGAGGTTTTCAGGTATATGGAATAGAGACAAAAATGTCCTTTTATGCACCAATATTGTACTAGAGAAGAATGAGTGAGTCACTAGTGCTTGTTTTTTTCTTGGTAGGTTTCTTGCTCCAAAGAAAAAAAATGAACATATCTGAATCTGAACTGAACTTACTTACCTAGCCGAGGCACACACAATGGCCAATGCATGAGAGAAAAGACGACGACCTAGCAAAAGCTTCTCCCAACAAAGCATGCCGGCGAATCTATAAAGAAGGCAATTCTATTTATATGGGATGCTTGGACAACATTTACAGCACAGAGAAGAAAGACGGAATGCATGCAATCTTGATTATGTATTTTCCTGTTCTCATCAAAATCATTTTGTAAAGGAAGCAAATCAAGTGTAAAGCTCAAAGAACAGAGTCAATTTCATATACTCCCATTCTCGCAAAAAAATTGCCCATTGTTATAGTGCCACATATTGCAAATCGTTCAGATTAATGCGTATTTACGAGGAATATACATGTATTTGAATTTTGAATGTCTGTCATATTTAAGTTTATGGCAAATGTAGTCGGGGAAATAAAGTTTGGATAGTGAAGTATGTATTACATACATTACATCAAAAATGTAATTCTTGGTTGGGTCTTTTACATCCTTGTGCACGGGACACAGCTTCGTGCTCGGGTGTTGGTTAGCCCGTCTGCTGGCACGTATATACACTTGTCAAAAAGTTCAAAAGTAGATTTAGCAAGATGCAAAAAAAACGAATGTGTTGTTGTGTAGTAATAAAACATGCAAAAACGGAATTGATGTACGCTCAAACCCGTAAAATAGGAATGAACAGGTGGAGGTTACGAGTTTGTTCCTTGTAAATTTGAATTTATTCGTCCTGCACAAAAATTTACGTGGATTGCTAACAACATGTTTCCAAGTCGAGAATTGAGGTGGAGGATGTATCTTATTCATCACGTATATGACAATGAAATGTGTTTTCATAGCCAATCCATTTTTTTCAGCAAAAGTTAATCCTGCCATGATCCAAATATATAATTTATGCACATATAAGCATTTTTCGTTAGTCTCACATATTGTTCATTTGCCATCAAAACTTACATCAAGTTTTAACAAATAGTTTGAACTTTGCATTACTTTGTTCATGTATTGGTGTTGATGGCAGTCGTGTTCATCTTTCTTTCCTATGCGTCGAATTTTGTTTTAACGAAGTAACGACTTTCCTCCATCCGCTTCTCTTACAACCTTGCATCACGCCAGCATCACATCCTTATCATTACCGAGTACATAACAATAAAATGATGTGATAGTCTGCTCTTGTAAATACGTGTGCTCTCTTACTCTCGCTCTCAAACACTTTTCACAATCTGCTTTACAAAAAAGTTTTTTTTGGCTCTTGGCAATTCAGCCAAAGGCTTTACCCTGTGATGAAATGAGGATCAAGAAATTATAAAGATGTTACGCCTGGCCTAATGGTAAAAGTAAGCCAGTTGGACTTACTGTACTTCTTTCCATTTACACAAAAACGCCACAGTAGCAAAGCAAAGGCATGATTGGCTCACATGCATGAGGTGAACCCATATGAATGGTCTTGTCTGCATATGAAAGACAACACGAATATGTGTTTTGTTATGAGACGCTCTCACTTTGCCCACAGATTGAAAACAAAAAAATCCAATGTTATCTCTATGTGCTGCTGCTATGTATGGTCTTGTCTGCATATGAAAGACAACACGAATATGTGTTTTGTTATGAGACGCTCTCACTTTGCCCACAGATTGAAAACAAAAAAATCCAATGTTATCTCTATGTGCTTCTGCTATGTGATGTGCTAATATTCAGTTCATCTTGTCTCTCAGCGTCCTTTACTACTACGACTTGTGTTGTTAGTAGCATATGACTGGTTTTCAAATCCTGGAATATAATACAACGAGCTAATGTACATGTACACACATGAAGATGAAAGAGAAAAAACTACCTTGACTTATTCTCGCTACTGCACATTTCGCTATTACAGCAAATATACATATGTAATGTAGCTCATTGTATGAGACCATTGCTCGTTTGCTCCTTTCCTTCTTGCACCTTTTCATTTCAATTTCTTACTCCCCATATACAAAAATGACACATTAACTCATTTCTCGTAAATACATAAGTATACATACGTGCTATCTACTTTTTACTTGCATAACTCACCACTCTTTCACACAAAGACTGCCAATGCATATGATTGGTTTTCAAATCCTGGAATATAATACAACGAGCTAATGTACATGTACACACATGAAGATGAAAGAGAAAAAACTACCTTGACTTATTCTCGCTACTGCACATTCTGCTATTACAGCAAATATACATATGTATATGTAGCCCATTGTATGAGACCATTGCTCGTTTGCTCCTTTCCTTCTAGCACCTTTTCATTTTAATTTCTTACTCTCCATATAAAAATGACACATTAACTCATTTCTCGTAAATACATAAGTATACTCGCTATCTACTTTTTACTTGCATAACTCACCACTCTTTCACACAAAGACTGCCAAGTCACCAGAAAAAGAATATGAAATTCATCAAAACTCTTTAGACGTGGTTTAGTCCAGCTGCCATTTTTGTGATTTTCAAGTAAATGAATGTCTTATGCGAAAAGAGCACTTACTTCAGCACAGCTATGTTACATTCTGACCAATTTATTCAGCGTGAAACCATGCCGAAATGTGAGAAACCAATAAAAAAAGTAGCGTCCATAAATCATACAGTAAATTAAAGGGCATTCGCATTTAATCCTTGAAAACTGTGAGTAAGGATTGCTTATTTAGATTTATTCAGTATCAGCATTGTTTCCCCATGTCGTGCTCCTCCATCCTTCTTCTGCTTCGTATGATATTTGTTGATAAAAAGTAGTTGAGCACGAAACCTGACCAGTGTCCACTTAAATGCTTCTCTGCTTGCCAAGGCAACACCAGAACACGAGCGAGCACACGATACCAAGAATCTAACGCCTTCGCTTTGCTCCCACTTTGTGAGAACGTGTATGTGTACATACCTATTTTGTATGCTTCGAGGAAGAATCAGTGAAAGTGACCTAGCTAATGCCAAGCCACATTGCAGCATATGCCACTCATTTATCTCAAAATACTAGTAAAATTTTACAGGCCAGCAGAGAGCAGAGTCCAATATCTTTTTTGTGCATATGTAATTCTTCATCCTTTACATTTCCACAATGCAATGTTTATTCAATATCACGCTACTTTTTCTTATACGGTAACGTTACCCTATTTTGAGATGGTTTGACTGCCTGTGACTTTGTGACATAATATGGGAGCGAAAAGAAGGAAGCACTTGAGAAAAGGTTATTAAACCAAAAACGTGAAGCGTTGCCGTTTTGTTACAGAAGCAAGGAAGGACCTATTAGGTCCAACTTTTTTTCATGCTGAAAGCCATCGTTGGGTTGCTACTGCCGCCGTTTTTCCAAAGTGTTTAACGGTATACCAGTTTGGTTGAAGGAAAAGTCTCAAGTATACTCTGCTCCTCGTATCTAACACTCGATGGTGTCTCCATGTAATTCTTTCGCATGATATCTTCCCCAAAAATCCATAGTCTCAAGACTCAAGAGCAAGCAAACACTTTTAAGTTTCATGTCGGTTTATGGAAGAAATTACTCTTGTGTTTAGTACAGAAATATGTATTTGCTGCAAGTATTGGTGGTCGTCGTGGGGCAGTAATACAATGCTTGAGCACTCCTTGTCCACATCTTCTCATGCTCAAATTATCCAGAATGAAGCTTTGAATGCTTTATTCTTTCACGAAAAAATGTTGCTGAAATTCATTCCATATTTTTTCCTCTCATGGATTATTTTTTTAGTGTGGGATAAGATGTTACATGCTTAGCTTTCCAAAGCAATAATGAGGTTGAAAAGAGAAGAAACTTGAGGTTTTTTTTAACAAAAACTTACAATTTGGAGAGAAGAAACGGTGTGATACGTTACATCTCAAATACTTAAAAGTTGAATGAGAGTAGGTAAGCAATGTGTACATACATTTGGCATAAACATCTCATATAGTATTAGGTACTACAAGTATTATTATATGTGTTTACATATTCACAAGCAAATTTCCTCTTTCAATTCATTCCAGATTAGTAAAAACGGAGATTATTCCACCTCCGTAGACATCCTTAACCAACTCCTCTACCTCCCACCAATTTTCATTTTTCACCTTTCACTTACTCTCTAGAAAGGGTAGTTTTGGATTGAATTCGTGAGCTGGCAAAAAATATTACACAGTTTGCTTGCGCTCCACAGATTTTACTTGAAAGGGCCTTTTTCTTCACAAAAGAAATTTTTTGTCACAAAACAAGATGTGATGAAATTGATAAAGAGATAACGACGTGGCGACTGGCGAGTGGAGGCGCTAAATCATAATCATCACACTGTTAAGTCACAACGTGAGCAAAACGTTTCATTCCATACATTTATGGTGTTTGTGCTCATGGTATCCACGTAACCTCTGGGTGCTTCTGTGAAGAGAGAAGCACAAACATCTCTCGCATTCAATTTGATCAAGCAATAATGATGCTCAAATGGAAAAGTGAGCTAAAAAGGAAGCTACTTTTCCGTTTCCTTTACTACATGAATTGTACAATTGTATTATGGGTTATTCAACGTGTCACGAGAGGAGAACCGTTTCGACGATTTGTCCAGGCTCATGTTTTCCTCCCTTGCTTTTGTATGCATTCTCCCAAGCTGTCCTATGCCTAAATTTTTATATACGAATCTCGGCTCAACAATGTGATCGGGGAAGTACGAGCTATATACGCTCTTGTTTCGCTTTGGCATTTCTGACAAAAGCCAATTTCTGGCATGGGAAGAAAAGCTTACGTACAAAATCGTACAATGGAAGACGATGATGCAATACAACCCTTTTTTACCCATAAACACGCTCATTCCATCTCATTCTATGCCCTGGAAGTGGTAAGTATTCATGAGGCTAAAAGAAGAATTCAACCAGGTAGCAAAAAAAATCGGAGGGGAGCTACCAAAAAAAAATCCATCGCGGAATAACACACAGGTACACCACCACCGTCGACGTCCTCTGATGCTCCGTTCCGTAAAAAAAAATCTTCAAAATTAAAATCATCCCATATGCATATATATACATACTCACCTATATTTCATAAGCCGATGAGCGCCTTGCTCATGGACATATTACCCAGAGACAGAGTAAGGCATCAAAACTACGTGTGCCTACTGACTGACTTTTTTCCACGAGCATGACTGGTTCGGAGAAAACGTTCTGCACACGTTGCTTGTGGATTGTTACCCACAGCCATGGCTATGTCATGGCAATAAGATCTACGCTATTCTTCGGAAGAGGAAAAAAATTCATGAAGTTACACGAACCTACTACGAACATTACACTAAATATGGGAAAGTCTGTAAGCGCTATGTTGCCTTGCTGCGATGCATCCTGATATATAACCATTGCTGCATATTATTATTAGGTATGCTTTTGGCTGGTGGATGTCTTGTGGTAAGAGATGAGTCGCCTTTTTACTGCATCACATAACAACAGAGAGTTTAAACAGTAATCGTAGCGAAAGCGAGAGCATTTGACTGTTGTTTCCTTCAAGATCTCCTTTTCCACAAAAATACCTTTCTTGATATCACTGCTGCTGCAGTGTGTCATATTACATGTAGACTGGCCAGTCCATGTTCTCTCGCGTAGTTTTAAGTTTTAAATACTCGACAATAACACGAGCAAAAAATGTATATCCTTCCTTGACTTTACTATAAATTTCATTCTTAAACTGCGAGTGTTGTAGTGAGCATTGACTACCATGTAGTAAGTAAGTAATAGATGGTAGCAAAAAAAACTTTTCTTTGTTTCCTTCATGTTCCTTTATAGGGTAAAGTGAAACGTACGCAAAACACCAAAACACACTGCACCAGACAGAGCGAATGCGAGCTCATACACACACACCGTCGTGGTATATTATTACATGCGGCATACCGTCATACTCAACAATTTTCATGTATCTCCACAAAATTCGATTCATTTAACATTACAGCAGCAGCAGTTTTACTAGCATTTTTATACTCTGACAGAGTCACAGAAGTGTGTGTGTGTTTTCCTCTGAAAAATTCACAATTTTGCTACCACACCAGCATTATTACTCCTTCACGCTACTCCAATGCAAAAGGTATCCTTGTCATGAAAGCAGGCATCATAATAATACGTATAAAGTTATATCAATATTGAATATAACCAATTGTTCAAATGATTACAACAATAATCTCCTATGCTCCATCCTCTCAAGAAAAATCCTTGTTTTTTTCTCTCTCTTTCGTCGGTCCAAGTCAAATCAATTCCAGAGCTTAGGAGAGCGCTACATTTTGTCCGTCTCATTTTCATATCTGCATCCTTCTGCAGAGGATCGCCTCATGGAATTCCAACACACCATCACGTCAGTTCTCCAAATAAGCAATAGTGGAAAAGTTTCTGAACAGTGAGTGTGTGGTAAAGAGAAAGTGTCGTAGTCGTGCTTATATCTCATTTGCGAGTTTGGTCACATTTTTTTTAAAAACTAGAAAGTTAAAAGTGCATCTTTATGCAAAAAGGTTCCAAGAAGCTCAAAGGCTGAGCACACAATTTTCCATGAAATCGTTCTCATTACCAGGTACATTCAGCAATATAACCATTATTCAAGCCGTGTTGAAGCCTGACAACTACGTGGATAAGCAGATTCGAATTTTGTTGAATGGGAAAAAAACAATGTTGTTTCGAAATCTGTAATGTGTCTGTGGCGATGGAGAAACGACAATGATTTGTGTGCTAGTGGTGGTATATATTTCTCTGACATTGCAATAATATCGCCTTTCGCATTTTCGAGCATCGCATCCCAAAAAAAGCATTAGCTCAACGTGAAGCTGCAGAGGGAAACGAGAAGAAATACCGACATAGGAGAGAGCAGGGGAGGTCTTTCTCTCTCTATCACTTTCTGCACCATACGTACAAAGCGTCAGTGTTTGTGGATATTCTCCCTGACTCACACGTACGTAAATACAGCCGTACAGACAAGAGCTGAACCAATCTTTAAATGCATCATGTTACGTGTTTCCCTTCGTCAGTTCTGCTTGTGAGTTAAATACTAGCAGAACACGAGTTGAATCGCTCACAAACAAAGTTTCGAGTAGAAGCATTTTTCATTTCTTTTTTTTTTTTGAGTGGAGTGGACGGACAAAGATAAAAATGGGGACAAGGAATAACAAAACAAGAGTACAGCTTTAGGTATTTGTTTGATGAAGATACACATTTTCATTGTGAACGCTTTTTTACTCGAATTTTCATGAGCAAAATCATGAAGAGGTTTTACAGTTCAACTCTCGCGTCTCATTTGTTAGCTAAATGAATTGAGTGATGAATAGTGAATCCAACAAGTTTTATCACTCTCTGTCCTTTACATAAAACTGAAGTGAGTTTAGCACGACGCGAGGACGCATCGTTATTATATGCATAAGCGTCATTAGCAGGAGAGAGAGAGAGAGACAGAAAAAAAAGAAAAGGGCAAAGAAAGTGAATTGAAGATCATGGCGTGCCTAAAAATAAATAGTAACGTATAGTTTTTGTTCGCAATGCAGTCTGGTCTCGAAGAGTCTGCGTTTGGAGGAACATTGTTTCAAATCTGCTAATTCAAAATGAAGGTGTGAATTGCTGTACAAAAACTACACAACAGCTTTGTGAATGTGAAGACATGAACTCATTTACCCTAAACGTTATCTAGCCGAAACTCTTGTGATTTCAAAAAAAAACTTTGGAAATACATAATGATTACACACAGGCAGTACATTAAATCAGGTGGGACCTCTTCGCTTATTATTTTTTTCTCGAACCTTGTAATAATCTAAAATGTAGATTTTTTTTCTGGCGCAAAAGTTGGGAAGCAGTTTTAAACGTTTGGTGATGGTTTTGTCTCCGCAGAAAGTCCAGCTACCATAGGGACTTCCCAGTTTTACTCGTTTGGAAGGCGAAGGTCATCATCGTCATCCTCCTCCTCCGCTCTAACATCGGGAACAAGCGTCGAGATGCCAATGAAACTGGAGGAACGGCTCAACGAGCTGGAGAGCAATGCTGTGAGAGCTTTGCTCAGCCTGGTAAAAAAAAACTTTGGAAATACATAATGATTACACACAGGCAGTACATTAAATCAGGTGGGACCTCTTCGCTTATTATTTTTTTCTCGAACCTTATAATAATCTAAAATGTAGAATGTCTTTTCTGGCGCAAAAGTTGGGAATGCAGTTTTAAACGTTTGGTGATGGTTTTGTCTCCGCAGAAAGTCCGGCTACCATAGGGACTTCCCAGTTTTACTCGTTTGGAAGGCGAAGGTCATCATCATCATCCTCCTCCTCCGCTCTAACATCGGGAACAAGCGTCGAGATGCCAATGAAACTGGAGGAACGGCTCAACGAGCTGGAGAGCAATGCTGTGAGAGCTTTGCTCAGCCTGGGAGAAGCGATTGTGAGCGGCAGCGGGTCTCCATGCAAAGCGCAGATGCCAATGTAAGCAAGCTCACTCAAGTATTTAACTATTTCAGACATTTTCATATAGCTCCAAATCCAAATTAGAGACGATCATTGAGCTGTGTATGCATGCGTGTATTTAACAATTAAAAGTTCCATGATTCTTTAACAGAGTCATATTTTCATACGCAATATTGAAATGCGGCACTTTAAGAATAAGCTTTACGTAACATTTGCACAAATTCATACCTGCGCCGCACTTTTTAAACGGTTTTGAAAGACTTTGCTGTTAACGCCATCATACATTTCGTTCACCCCTGTAGAAAGAAACAAGAGGAAACATTTTCATGCACAAAGCCGCCCCAACAGGCACAAACTCAGCAGCCTGCTGTCTCCATCGCCCGTTCAGTCATTGTCAAGGCTGAGCCTGGCCCTGGCTACTACGACGATCTCAGGGGTCGTGGAGCACAACCTCAGCCCTCAGCACCTCCCATACCGGTAACTCAGCAGAAAAGTCCACCATTGCCCCTGCCATCTTCCGTGCAGACTCCATACATGCGTGAGTTCAATAGTGGATCCATTAGCAAAGGGCTCAACATCAACTCGCATCCGCAAAATCCACCGCAGACAATCTCATTAACGCCAATTACAAAGAGCAATGGTCATTCAGGACCCGCTTTACAGTACAATGGTCCGGCGAATATGGCAACTTTAGCTCCAGTGAGCATTCAACCGGTTGTCCCAGTCGCTACCTCATCATCGGCTCCGGTGATCTCAACAATATTTTATAAGATCCCTGCTTCCGTTGCAACTGGTTCAGGGCAGAATGGAGTTAGTGTGACGGCCACTCCAATGATGTCACCTTCCTTCACAATCATTCCCGCTGCTAATGCAAGGGCCGTGATTCCCTTACCTATGGTGACCTCGAATGGCTCCAGTCTTGTGAAATTTGAGCCCGGAATCGTGACGCAAAACGGGACTCCAGTCAACTGGAACAATATACAGGTTTTGAAAGTTCCGCGAACTAGTGTTGAGACTACGAACAGTGGCATCACGACCTTCTGCCCGCTCGCGTCGGTTACAGCGCTAACGTCTTCTGTTGGAGTAACGAACAGTGCACAAAATGCTCCAAATTCCGAGACAACGTTATTACCAAGTCCTGGGAAGGGAGACGGAAAGTCATCAGCCACCGGGATTGGAACGTTGGATGGCAAGTCGCCAACAAAGTCTGGTAGGGCCAGACGTCGCTCACAAAGTACGACCAAAGGCCGCTCGTCAAGAGTTTCTTCCGGCTCGTCAGAACTTTTCGTGACATCCAATGTTGAAGGACTTCCAAATATTGTAAGTTGTAGTAGCAATTTAAATAACATTAAATGCTTTAAAACTCCGACAGTGATGATTGTTTTGCATTGTTCTTAATTGGCACTTCCTATGGACTTTCCCACACAAACATGTTTTTTTAATCTGTAAAATTTTATTGTAAGGTGGTGGATGGCTATGAGGTTGGAAGAGAAATTTGGGCCAAAGCGTTTTTACAAAACGACATCATTCATGCAGCTGGCACACTCTTTAATGCACTCTTCAGTTCGGATGAAATTAAGAATTGCACCCTGAACGGGAGAAATGGCACCAGACAGCTTTGTCCGGAGAAAAGACAAGCCATTTTCAGTAAGTTGCTCAATCTTTTGTTTAGATCTGTCATCAAACCTTCAGCATTTTAATTTGTGGCGTAAGTATTTATATAATTGGTTCTAATTTTTGCAGAAATCGTAGCTTGGATGAGGAACAAGTGTCAAGACCCATATTCATTCAACAAAAGTCCAGAGGACACCAAAATTCTCAACCGCGAAGAGCAAATGATGATTGAAAAGAAGGTGTTTGTTGAGAGACGTTACCAAACCAGCAGAAAAATCAGGGACAATTTGTCCCAGTCATCCATTTCCTCCCCAGCCCAGCCTGCCTCTCCTCCTTCAACTCAAGCAGCCGCTGTGACCTCAACCACCTGCATATCTCCTTCAAATCAGAGTTTCTCAGCAAAAAGTAATTCCATCCCCACTTCCTCCCCCAGTCATGATGTACCATCGCCCAATCCCCCATCATCATCGTGCTTGGTAGCAGGTGGGCCCGAGTTTAGACGTCGCGACAGTAACGGCAGCTTCAGTAGCATTAGTACTGGAGACGGCATCCCCAAAATCGCTTTAATACAGTCATCCGAAATCATTGCCAATTATTTCCAGAGCGCAGATCCTCTCCCGGTTTCGAGTACTTCATCATTACCTGGTTCAATCATCAACAATCATCATCAGCAGGATGGACCACCTCCAATGAAAATGCAAAAGGTTGGTTAGTCAAATGTAAATAGGTCT
>JAHZMY010001700.1:0-12794 GCA_027743915.1 Seira sanloemensis | reverse complement strand
TGGAGGATGGCAACGGTGAAGCGACTGGAGAATACGGGGTTGGGGACGATTTCAAATAGGATGGCTTCGGAGGCACCTCCGGCTTTTGAAACGGGCTCACCGAAGGCAACGGACTCGATGATGGAGAGAATGGAGTAGGTGTTGTCCTCTTCAGCCACGAGGATTGAGGCTTTGGGGGCGGTTCTGGTTTCGGACCTCGTTTCAATGTCGATGGAGGACTGATGAACGGGATAGTTGGTGGAGGTGGTTGTTGTTGTGCCTGTTGTGGAGGAACTGGAGACTGAGCTGGAATGCTGGAGCTTGGAACAGTCACTGGACTAGAGAATCGAATAGGCCGAGACCACAACTTATCCATTTCCAGGGCTTCTTTGTTGGGTGTTGGGGAACGGCACGACCTCTCAGCACCGTAAATAATTGGGCTCAAACGACTTGACGAAGTTGGGCCTGGCGTCGGTGCGGGAGTCTTTAGCGTTTTGCTTTCTTGTGTTATCATAGACGACGCTGACTGTGACGAAAAGGTCGTGCTCTGGATTGTCTCTGGGCTCTGAGGCGGCCACTGTTTTGCAATAGATCTCACACCCACGGTTTCTGGACGAGTGGTCACTGGAATCGGCTGTGATTCGAGGGAGTGGGTTGTAATCGGGACAAATGCAGACGTAGATAGAACATTTACAGGTGCCGGTGGAGGTGGTGCCCATTTTGGCGGAATCACCGTCGACTCAACCTCCGAATCGTGATCCGACTCTCGCATCTTCTCGGGAACAAATTTGCTCGGCCTGATGTACTTCACTGCTCGTGAACTAGATTGAGATTCGTGACGCTCTTCGGTGGACACAAAAGCATCTCCAATTTTATACGAGTCTTTGGACACGCTAGATGTTGCGTCATGCGTTACCTTGGGTGGTTCCACAAGAGCATACCCAACTGGAGCCATAACTGGTGGCAAAATCACTGGCTCAACTGGTTTTGGAGGGTCTCCTAAACTCAAAGGAACAATTTGAGGGGGCGGTTGAGTACTTGGTGACGGCGCATCAACACGACTAATTGGAATTATCCGAACTCCTCCAGTGGGGGCTTCGCACTCACTCGTGTCCTCCTCAAATCTCTTCACCTTTTCCAGAACTTGGTTCTTTGACTGTGACCAGGTTTTGGATATCGCTGGAGCCACCAAAAGTTCGGGTGGGGATCCAGGCACCAGCTCACTTTCAGCAGGGAACGAACCCTCTGGGGGGACTGACACAGGTGGCAGTATTGGCCTCTCTTTAATGATTGGAATCGGGGATGGCTGGCGTTTGACGCTGAGTGATGCTGTTTCAGCGGAAGGAACAGGGGAAATGACCTCAGTTACTCGGGTCTCGTAGAGGTGCTCCTCGGTAGATGTGATGATTGTTGTGGTTTCTACGAGACTTTCCTTCGTTTTTGAAGAGCTCTCTTGAATAGAACTCGACTTCATCGAGGTAATTTGGGGCTGAATTTTTGGAGCCAAGATGATTTCAACGGGAACGTTCGTGCCTGCGGCTGGTTCGGACTTACCAATAATATTCACTATGCCAATGGATGTGGCCTGTCCGGCGTCATTGGTTGCAACGACCTTGTACTCTCCCGCATTTCTTTTCGCTTTTCCCAGACGAAACTATGAGACAGTGCCTTGTCGCCGTGTCTGATCGAATAGTGATGCCTTCGGACTCGCTCTGAGTTAGAGGGTTTCCATTGAGAAACCATTGTACTTGAGGGGCTGGCTTCCCAAACACGTCCACCTCCAAATATATCCTCTTTCCCTCCTCTACTGTCAGCGATTGTATTCGTTTGCTGAATACTGGAGGAAACGTTGTCTCTGAAATGGGCAAAGTAAATACATATTAGATTAAATATGAATTAATATTAATATTTAACATTTAATATTTAACTACGATATTCTTTGTAACTCGTTAAATCTCACTTTTGACGACGAGGTCGGCAACAGAAGAAGCCATTCCATGTTCATTGGAGGCGTGGCAGGTGTAGCGGCCACCGTCTTTGACTTGCACGCTCGAAAATATAAGTTCTGCCTCTCCCGACCTCTCGTTGTATGCTATTGCGATCTCTGGCGTTGGCTCCAGGGCATTCACTCCATTATTTTTAATCCACTTCACAGTCGCCGTTGGTGAGGCGTCAACTTTACACTTTAAGCTGATATTTGAGTCTCCCTCGTCCACCATTCTTCCTTCGAGCGGGATGACAAATCTTGGAGGTTTCGTTACCACCCTTGGAGCCACTGGTTTCTTGGGCGTTGGAGGCGGCGATGGTTTTTGAACTGTTGACAGGTGCAGAGACAACTGGCTCACTAACTTGTTCCGTTACAGCTCGCTACAAAAATTTAAAAATATTCAATTTAAAGGCTGTGTGGGGGTTTTTGCTGAAAAATCTAATGAGTTGTAAAATAAAAGTGTACTTCAAAGTTTTCCTTGACAATGAGGCAACCAAAACATTTCGTGTCTCCTCCTTGGTTCACTGCCTTCACCATATAGTTTCCTTTGTCGACCAGGTCAACCTCTCTGAAATGTAGTGTGTGCACTAATCCATCCTTCCCTATCTCTATTCGACTGGTTGGAGTGATTGGTGAATTATTTTTGAACCACGTGACGTCAGTTTTCACCTCAGGATTATCCTCTGGGGTGAGTTCCACGACGAAGGAGAATTCGTGGCCAGCGATAACCATTTCGTCCTGAATCAGTTTAGTGAATTTCGGGGGCTCAATTGGCTTCGAATCTGCAAGTTTACATGACCAGCTTTATTGTCTGGCAATTTTTCCCCCTTAAAATTGAATGCACATATTTTAGTTTTACCAATAAGTTCTGGCGACTTGTCAAACACAAACACTTGACACTTGGAGGACGCCTCTCCAATATTATTTAAAGCCGAGATGGAATAAATCCCATTGTCAGAAAGGTCCGTGTGGTCTATTACAAGGGAACACTTGTCCCCCTGAAAGAGAAGATGATGGTTCGGGGACTCTTTCAGCGGGACGGCGTTCTTGTACCAAATCACTTCAGGTTCTGGATTCCCAACAATCACGCAATCCAGTCTCAGCGTGTGTCCCACCCTAGTGTTGGCGTCCTTCAGAGGCATCTTGACACTCGGCTTGGTTGCTTCTCCATCAGAAATGTTTAGTTCCGAGTCTGACGTCTCCGCCGGTAGGAGTCCTTTCACCACAATCTGACAGTCCGATTGACACTCTCCGCCCGCATTCCGAATTAGAATTGTATACTTTCCGGAGTTTACCGGATACGCTTCGTTGAACACAAGTTTACTGGTGGATCCCTCAGTAGTTATCTACAAGCAAACAATGAGACTTGAGGCCAGAACTAAAACATGGCCAAAGTCAGGGGCATCGTGAGACTACTTTACTTACGTCAGCAGAAGAATTGGTCTTGGTGAGGATTTTGTTATCATCCTTGATCCAGACCACGGTGAAATCTGTGTGTGACTCAAATTCACACTCCAGCTTCACCTTTTGGCCTGCTCTGCTCATCAAATTTTTCGGCAAAGGCGTAATGATGCGCGGTGGTTGTCTCGACAGTTTTTTCGAAATCTCCACTAAAACCATAAAGTTATTGATTACTTTATTATACGTTTCTTGAGCGCATTTCAAAATTTCATAGAGCCATAGTAGTTAGTAACCTACCGTCACCCGTAATCCGCAGCTCAACTTGGGTCTCTGCATTGCCAACGTTGCTAATAGCAACGGAAGTGTACACCCCGTCATCCATGTCCTTGACCAGCTCGTCAAAGTGCACCTCGCATAACCCATTATTGAACGTGATGATGTAGTCGGGACTCGTGTCAATGCACTGTCCATCCTTGAACCACTGCACAGTGGGCAGAGGATTACCCTCCACCTTCAACTGGATCACGTGAGACTTGCCGTGCTCACCGACGGATACTGGCGGATGAGGCAGGAATCTGGGAGGGAGGAGCAGGGACGCCACTGGCTCACGGATTGTGAGGCGACCACTTGTTTCCACCATCACCTCACCTTCGCCGTACGCCCTACATGTAAAAATGGCCGAGTCCTCCTGCAGCGCCTCGTCAATCGTCAGGGTTGCCGTGGACCCGTCCAAGAAGTCCGTCTTGTAATCAGGATTGTTCACGATTTCAAGGCCGTCCTTTAGCCAAACCAGTTTATGAATTCGACCCGTCGTCCTGCACATGCAAATGTTAAAAAATTATATATATGCTTGGCACAAATCTTTTCTCGCCAAAACTCCAGTTTTTTTATTACTTAACTTGAACTTACTTGCACTCTAAAACGACCTTGTCCCCTTCGTTAACCATGAGATCTTTCAAAGGCTGGACAAACATGGGATCCAAATACTCTCTTGACTGTGGCCTCTCCTTCTCCCGCTGGAGAAGTGTTTGCTCCACAACGAGACTGATATCAACTTCCTCTTGATCAGTCTCCGTTCCCATTTCCACGCCCTTTCTTTCAATGTCATCCGTCTGGGTTTCGAACGAGCGGACGCTCTCTCTTACGGTTTGGGTGATGGTGTCCCGGTCAACCTTTTCCCTGACGAGGACCTCCTCCTCAATGTCTTCGAACTGGGTCTCCTTCTCCACCGTTTGTGGTGGTGCTGGGAGCGGAGACATTGACTGCCTTAGCACCTCCAGCACGGCCATAGTCATCTTCTCCTTTTCCTTCAAGTACTCTTGAGTCTTCGCCTCCAAATCTTCGTCGATGTCGGAGGCGATTGTTGTTTGAGTAAACATCTCTTGGGATTTTGGGCGGACGACCCGAGTGGGAACAATCAGCTCCTCGATCACTTCCTGCAGCTCCTCTTGTCCAGTAGGCTTCTCCATTGCCAGAGGCTTGATAGCCTCCGCCCGCACTTCAGCTGGCTTCTCCGTCTTTTTCTGAATGATTTGAGATTCCAGCTCCAGCTCAAGTTCGGTCAGCACACTTGATGACGACGTCTCTTGGGGGACTGTGGTCATCGCTGAAGGCGCACTTTGCGATTTGATGATACCTAAAAGACTAGTCAGGTCACTCTCAACTCGAGTGATTTCCCCGACCAGTTTTTGACCCTTGTCACGGAGAGGGTAATGCTGCCTTGTCTCATCCACTTGTGACACGTCTGTTGGACATATAACACATTTATTTTCAGGAAAGTAATTTTTTGGCTTTTGAATAAAGAAATTAATTTCATTCTATGACTTTAGATGTGTACCAAAGATTATTTTAGAGATTCTCTCAATTTCTCCTAGTCTCAGTTCCTGCTCATTCTCTCTCATTTTGAGGTCCTCCAGTTCTTTCAAAAGAGATTCTATATCGTCCACCGTGATGTTGGCCACTTTAGACTTACCTATGATTTCGTCTATCGATTTATTCACTTGGTCGTAATGTTCGTAAGACTGGAAAGAAGGCCATTTAAAAAAATACTCATACACATAATGACTTTGGCTCTCCTCCAATGATTTGTCTCGTTCATTTCATTTTACCTTCTCAATTAACTTGAAGTAGTCCAAGCTCAGCAGAATCAGCTCTCGCCTTTTACCCTTCCGATCGACGAGAAGATTCAGTTTGCCTAACAGATTCTGTGCCTTCACATCAGTCTCTGACATCCCCGCCGTTGTCAACAGTCTTGATAGCTTGTCACGAAGAGTCTACAAAGAAGAAGGTGTACAGGAAGTTATTAGCAAACACTTTTTCACATCAGTCTCTGACATCCCCGCCGTTGTCAACAGTCTTGATAGCTTGTCACGAAGAGTCTACAAAGAAGAAGGTGTACAGGAAGTTATTAGCAAACACATTTACTTGTCTCACCTGGTTCCATTTCTTTACCTCAACAGTCTTCTCAAATCTCTCGAAGCTTTGGAAGTAGATCTCCGCATCTCTCAAATTATTTCCGTAGTTGCATGGATGCTCCAGTTCTGAAATAAGCTCGTTTAGAGTTCGGTTGATCATGTCCAAGTCGTTGTGAATCATTTTCTCGGTGAGCTGTCTCGTCAGCGTGTCTTGCATTTGGGTGAGGGGAGTATCCACATGCTCGAGCACGATTTGAGAGGTGACGTTGCGCAAGACCCGCTCCTCTTGCTCGCCCTGGATTGGTGGCTCCTCTTTGTCAATCACGGAGATGACGTTGTCCAACTTCCGTTTCAAGTCCTGCTCCATTCTCCGTCCGAGTTCGTTTTTAAACTGTGTTATATCGCCAAGGTCCTTTTCCACGTCTGCCACTGACACTCCACCCCCACTCGCTGCAAGCTTTGCTTCAACCTCTCCACAAATGCCTTGGAGGTGACCTATGTACTGCTCGAGCTCCTTTGTGACTCTGACGTAGCTTTCCTTTACTCGTTCGAAAAATCTTTCCCATGCGAGTTCGTCCTTCGTCTTCTCTCCAACTGCAGGAGCTCCTAAAGTTCCCGGAGTTTGCGTACCCAAAATTTCTGCGCGCAGTCCAAAAATAAAAGAAACACAGATTTTTTTATAAAGACGAAAGAAATTGAGCACAGAACACGTTGAAAATGGCAAGGATGTCATAACATTTTTATGTACTAGGCGAATGTACAGTATCGGGAGAGTTTTCGAATGCTGTCATAAAACTCGCCAATAAACACAGTGGAACATGAAAAATATATGTCGTCGTGAAAATGTTTCAACTTTGCATCTAAATTAATCCGTCAAAGTCCATTTACGCCCCCGCCCGCCTGCACATAGTATGGTGAGGAAGAACTGTACCTTGTCTAAAACCGGTTATCAGAGGTTGGAAGAAGTTGGCGAGTGTGTTGTTCAACTTGTGCTCCAACAGCTCCTTCCGCACCCTCTCAAGTCCCTTGGAAGGTCTCTCTTCGGCCCTGAGGATGGCCAAAACTTGGGCCTCGTCGAGAACGGGAAAGTAGCAAGGCTTCGAGGCTTCTGAGCTCAAGCCAGAGTCAGGCTTGCCAAGCAAATGATCATCCAATTTAACCTGATCCACCCCAAAATAAAATAAATCTGTGAGAAAAGACGATTATGCAACAACGCTTCCGAGATCCCAGAAAAGAGAATAGAATTAGGCAAGAGCAAATGCGGAAAGCGTAGAGATATTTCTTTTTAAAAATGTGTGACGGACTGACACGAAGCGGCAGAAAAAAAGCGGAAGCGAAATACTCTTTCGGTGTGGCCTATGTATCAGATTTAAAAAAAAGCTAAACTGTTCCCATGTATCATCACATCTTGTTCATCTTATCACATCTCATCATCATTTTTTTACTTCATGAGAGAGAGCCAGTCCGAGATTGGAAGACCACACCATCATAATAATTCCAACCTAATTTTCCAACACAGTTTCGCCTCTAAAAATATTTTGCCGATTGCAGATAAGGGAAACGTGTTTCCAATAAATACAGAAACAAAATACTGCTTGTAAACGCATTTGGCTTAGAAAAACTCTTGTATCTATCCCTGCTACAGTCATTCATGCAGTTCTGTAAATAAGACTTGTCACCGATATGCAAATCACGACTGAAAGAGAAGATGTGACTTAATTCCTTTTAATGCTGCATGAAATTTGCAAGACTCTCTCTCTCTCTCTCTCTCTCTAATCCTTGTGGATCCGGTTATTATCCACCCTCGCATATATTTGCATGTCCAATAAAAGTCTTTCAGAGCGACAATGCTTCCAAAGGGAACAACATTCTTGGAACTGATCGTCTCCACATGTAGATATGTACAAAGTCCAAGACAAGATTTATCTTTCCTTGTGCATTTCCCAATTGATGAACAATGAAGTCAGAGATGGAAATAGGGTATACCATATGCGTGACCTACATTTCCCAACAGATCATTACATCTGGATCAACATTCTCTGTGCGAAAAAAAACACAAAGTTTACACAATGCACTCTTCCTCGGAACACGAAGCCATCTTTCACTGTCATCTTGAGCAGACACCGGGAAAGCGTGACTTTTCATGTTCAATCGGAAGAGTTACAACAGCTTCAGGCTTTGACAACCTAATTGAGATTTTTTCTATAATTTGTATTGTACTCAATGAAATGTTATCGCCTTTCACTTCCAATAATATTTTCCCTACTTGAAATGGCTAATTGATTTTGATGAACTGTCTGCGCACAGCAGTTTAATGGGGATGCTCTTGAAAAGATGTATTTTAACAAGAAGACAAACTAAATGAATTGCGTTCGATACCTATAAAAAGTATGTGCAGTACATCTAAAGATAATATTTCCACTCTTTTCGCCGCGATTTTATCGCACAATGTTTCAATTACGATAGGCGATTGAGGGCTGATATCATTATGTGTTTTGACTGTTGTCGTACACGAATTCCTTGAACTCATCGCCACTAGACTATAACAAGGGTTTTAAATTTTCCAAATTTCTAATCGTTTCGCATCCACATAAACTAGGCTGCTCACGGTCGCTCGTAAAGAATCCGTGTAGAAAAACAGACGCAAAGACACTACTGCGAAGCATTTACACTCTTTTTTAAAGAGAAAATGTATGTTTTGCATGTAAAGCGTTAAAAGCGAAATCAGTTTAATTTACACATGTTCCTATTTTACGTCTTTCTCGCCTTTTCACTTTGCCGTGTAAAACCCGCCCATGGAAAAATTTGGAAACGGACATTCATCTAAAATTAGCCTTTTATTATGCCTTTTGCGAAATGACTGATGGAGATCTAGCCAACTAGCCAATCCGTCCCTTTTCCATTAATGCATGTGTGTGTCCAAGTGTTAATCATAAAACGTCAAGAAAAAATTCATTAGACGCCATTAATTCAGCATGCATACGTCCCTCCATTGAATAATGTCCCTCCGAATTCCGTCACATTTCACTTTTGTGTGACTAAAGAGGGAGAGATAAAACGTGCAGCTATTTGCTCCCAATTCGAGTGAAAACGGTTGGTGCGTGGGTGTTTAATATGAAAGCATATTTTAGCACATGATTCCAGATGACAAAGTATCGATAAAGCTTACACAATAAAAGTCAAGTAGTTATGTCAGCTGTTATAGAAAACAAGGCTTCATAAAAGAAGAGAGAGAGAGAGAAAAAACTTGGCTTCACAACTCAATAAAAAGGTCGTCAAGAAGTTGTGAAATGTGCAAATAATAAAAATCAAGCTGAAACGACATCATTTTCGTTGCTCTTGCCTTATAAACTTGACAAATGTCACGTATCCGTTGAACAGCCGCGAGCTGCTGTTTTCGCTCCCGGTATTTCCTAATGATTTCCTCAATCCTCTCCTCCATTTTGCTCGTAATCAGGTCAGGATCTGTACGGTGAACCTGAACAGGAGAAATTATAAATCATGAAAAACAGCATCTTTTTTTAATATGTAATCTCCGCTAATTAAAGCGCAGCGGAGTATTTCTTGATACGGGCTGTGAGTCCATTCATTTGGTGCAGCGGGGCAATGAAAGAAGTGGAAGAAGAAGAAGAACGTAATGTAGGCCAATGGGACAGAATTTTGTGAAGGATGTTGGGTGCGTACAAATAAACGCTTATTCTTCCTTTATACATTTTCTTTGGCTTTGGAAGCTAGTCAAATAGGCTGTATAATTATAATGGTTGTGGGATTCTCTGGTGTTTGGCGTGACGGCGGGTGCCAGGCGATGCCAAGGCAAACAAAAAAATATGACTAGATGTAAAGCGGCTTCCCTACACAAGGAATCTAATCTGTCGATAATACTGTTTATCTTTCTCCGTTATTGCGTGACAACGACTCCAGGGGTGATTCGGGAACGGGAATGAAGACGTGAAAGGCAATAATTCCTCGTGTATGAGATGAAAGTACGAGACACATGATCAAGATCATTATGATGTTCACAGCTCAAGGAATTTATGGAATTCATCACCTCATTAAGCTGCTGCTGAATGGGCTCATACAGGCGAACAATGTTTTCGGAAGCATCTCCAAGCCATTTCCCGTCGGTGGGGTCGGACGTTGAATGCTTCTGCCATTCGGAACGGTCCAACTCGAGCACTTTGTACCATTCCCCGGTGAGCCATATTCTTTGATGGAGGAGCTCCACGAGCAGATTTGAGAGGGATTTCAGTTGGTTCACTTTCTCCTCGGTGCTCACCTTCTCCTCTTCGCTCAAGCCGGGGTAGATTTGCTCCAGGGTGGAGAGCAGCGATTTGAAGTTTGTTTTGCTGGAGAGCTCCTCCAACCGCTGCTCATGCTGAATGCGAAACTGCGAGACTAGGTGTGGCTCGACGGGAACACACTTGGGTTGACGGAGGGTGACCGTTTCAACATCCAACAGGTTTTGGTATGCCTGTTTCATACGTGCCAATTTATAGAGCCAGAAGATTAAGTATGCATTTTTGCAACTAGCTGATTCATCTTTTCTTCTTGAATGTGTGTATGTACCTGATTTAATGACTCTAGGAAATGGTTGTACTCATCAAGCAACTCCAAATGATCGATTTGCTCTTGAATCACAGTCTTTCGCTTGTTCAGCTCATCATACACGAAGCGTACACCCTGCAATACATATTTTTTTGCCAAAAAAGGCAATAAAAATGTAGTTTCTTTGATTACTTGTGAAATATGGATCGGATCAGAAAAGATGATTATTATGAGTACATACAGAGCGCATGTCATGCAGCAGATGATGATATTATTATTAGGAGAATTGTGATTTTACCCGTGTACGTGGAGCGTCCCATCCCATCGAATCCAAGAGTTGCTGGCCTTTGCTCAGGGCGTCGTATGCTAATGAGTTGATCTCAGCTTTGGCATGTGCCTGCACCTCTTTCCTCTCGTCTGGCGAGGTTGCCGCAAATTGGTCAAGTCGGCGTGTCGCCGACTCTGCCAAATGGAAAAACTCTTTTGCATCCACCAAGCTGAGCTCGAAATCAATGCTCTCCGTGATCAAGTCATTGACAGTGCTGAGAATCTCGTAAATCCTCTGCTTCAAGCCTGACCGCTGGTAGAATTTCCCTTTGGACTTGGACGTTCTCTCATCCATCTCCAGCTTTCTGGCGGTGAGCAGAGCTCTCTCTTGCAGAATCTTTTTTTTTTGCAATGAGATTTTCAGGTCAGTTTCAACCTGCAGCTGCAAATCAAAGAGTCTGAAAAATAGTTGTGTTGCACTCACCTTCATTTCCCGAACCATCTTCTCCAACTCATCTCTCTGCAGCTCGGCCGTCTCGACGCTCGTTCCCAAGCTAAACTCTTGACTGAGCTTTTGGAGTCTGGCGAGCTCCTGGAGAAGTCCAGACATGTCCTTGTCGTGGAGCAGGAACTCGGCCATCTCCTCAAACTGCTCACGTTTCACTTTCAGCCTCTCCTCGAGGAGGATGCGTCGGTCGTGCAGCCTTTCGAGCCATCGCTGCACTTGCTTCGTCGCTACGAAGAGGAGGAGAGCACAAAGCACGATTGTGAGGACTACGGCGACAGACATTGATCTTATCGATCAGTTCTCCCAAGTATCTTACCAAAGTCTACATCCCGCTTGAGAAAGAGCTGGCGCGAGTCAATGCTATTGTTGAAATCGGTGACTTTGGCGAGGAGCTGCTGGCAGGCGTCAAGCGCTTGCGACACGAGCTTGAGGAGTTGTGCCCTGTCCTCCTTCAGCTTTCTCAAGGAGGCTGCGACATCCTGGGGCTTCCCACTTTGAAACTGTTGCTCCTCCACGGTGGGAATGTAACTGAATTTCGAGTATTCCGAGTGAAGCCCGTTCATCCGCTCCACGCAACATTGGATCACTCTATTTTTACGTTTTACCCAAAAAATATGACATCATGATAAGAGCACTCTATTTCCCACTACACGAAACGTTTCATGTAGTAGAAGCAGTGAGCCTATTTATTATACAAAATTTGATATGATCTTATTCTGCATGGACTACTTGTGACAGTTGTAGGCAAGTTCAAGAACAACGCGTCTCTCCTCGAGAATTGCATTGAGATCCTTCCAAGTTTGGCCGAGACTCTCTGCCATCGCGGCGTACACCTCTGCACGTGGCTTCTGTGTCGCGATCAGACTGTCAGCCTGGCGAAGCAGCTCCTCCACGGGACTCTGCTTTGACTGTCAATGTCAATCGGAAGAGTGAGCGTGAAACTAGTTGCAGTGTAGTAGCAAATCGCAAATGACAGGGGCTTTGGGAGACACGGTCTCTCTCTCTATGCTCCCCCGAACTCACCTGCAGGTTCTTGATGACTTGAGTGTGGTTCTTGAGATAGTCCTCCGCCTCCGCCAGATTGTCAGGGAGCTTCAGGAGACTCGGGCTCAGCTCGATTATCTTCAGATGGAGACCTTGGTGAGGGGTCTGAGCCACAAACAAGCATAGATAGAATCATTCATTCACCAATCATTTTCGGAGAAAAGGGTCAAGGACATTTAGAAGTTTCTTATGTGAAGAGGAGTTATGCAAAATGCATCGATTCATTCTTGCATCCTTACGTAACGCGTCAGATTAGAAGAGGAAAAAACCTTCTTGGTGAACCTTTTTGGTGTAATTCACTGTGTACGAAAACTGCAAGCGTACATAAATCTCTGTTTCTTGTGAGAAGATCGTGATTTCGTTTGAAACCTTAAGCTTCCTACGTAACACCAAGAAGGTGCTCAGCGTATGTATAGTGCAACTTCTATTTCGCTATTTTTAGAACAGACATGTGAAATGGAATGGAGTGTATTTTGCGCGAAGCTGTGTTCCGAGCCGGTGCAAAACACGTATTTCAGTTTCGTACCATACCTAATTAAATTCATAAATGGATGTGATCTCATGTGACATGTGAAAGTGATAAAATTGGGATTAATATTTTGCATCAAAGAAGAGACTACGACGAAGTGTGTAAAAGACTCTAAGAGTC
>JAHZMY010001699.1:0-12619 GCA_027743915.1 Seira sanloemensis | reverse complement strand
CGAGAGATGATGATAATAATGAAGCTGAAGATATGTGTTTTCTTTAAAAGAAACACTTGAAATATGGAGAAAAATTAGCATAATAATGGCATTCAAGAAAAAAGGAAGGTTTTCTTACAGTGAAGGAAACAATGAGCCAAGGAGATATAGAGGATAGATTCCCCAAACTGAATTCGAAATCAGCAAAGACAAAATATATATAGCTATCGCATTATGCATACGGAATCAGCTTGTTTGGCTTGACCGAATATCTTTATATTTTCGGAGTACATTCATCACACTTGCAAAAATGTACGCCAAAAAAGAGTCTCTAATGCGGTGGTAATTTGAATAGAATCTGTTATGGAAATATATGTGAAATATTACTGAAATGGAAGTATGGAAAAGGAACTCAATACTTCTTCTTGATGTTGACTCACTCACTCTGCTTATCTCCTTTTACGACTCCGCGTTCTTATCAAAGGACTCTATAATATTCCTATTCTTTTGGGGAAAACTGCCTTTGTCTGTGCCGTTCTTCAGACAGAGAAGGGATACATTAAAATATTTGGCCTACCATTTTGCTTCATGGGTCAGTAACCCTTTTTTTCAGGAAAAAACTATTTTTATGCATTTTTTTGTAATAAAGGTTGAAACTTTAAAAGCTCATGTCTCGTGATAACTCTCTATAAAAATGAGTCATTGTAAGTTTTCCGGAGAGAACAAAGAGGCAATTCAATGGAATAATATGGAGACGAGGAAGAATGTGGGCAGTGTAATGTCACCAATGTGGCCCTAAAGTATATATATTTTGTCATAAAGCCAATTGTCTCCTTCTTGGTGGTCCCGCCACTAGACCGTTTTATAATCTTCATTTTTTTCTTCGATGAATACTACATTACTATTTAAAAGTTTCAAGAAAAATGTAACTGTATAGCCAGTGGTCAATAATAGTATTTACAGATTAAGGGTTTTGCGTAGTCCAGCATTGGCATCATTTAGCCAAAAATAGTATTTTTTTGGATCTGGATCAATTTGGGGTTGCCATGAACGTCATGGGTTTACATGGGTTTTGAGACTCACATAAATTTCCATTCACAAGGCGACTCGCCACAATTCTCCGTCCACTTTTAGCGCCATCGCAACATCAGTTAATTTTAATGTTCCCAAGAAATACCCTCAACATCTCCAAAAGAGCGAGAGCTTAGTTCAAATAAGCGTAAATGATTTAAATCATGCAATCGAGTCAACCACAGAGACACTTAACACGGACTCAAAAAGTCTGTGCATTTAACAGGGAAATAAATAAGGTAAACTTATGAAACCCCATAAAAATAATAAATGTCATTGTTTCCCTTAGCTTGTGTGTACGAATCTCCTTCATCGCATTACTCACTCACACAGCACTGTTTTGTCTGATGTCGGGGAAAAGAGAGAGAGAGAAAAAAGTTGGACATATCCACTCTCAAATTTCCTAGGCCAGGCCTTAGCTCAAAGTGGAACGTGATGATAATTTTTAACGAGCTTTAACGCAAACCCCTACAGTCTCTAAATGTATTTGGCAAAGCGTATAAAATTCATGGCCAAAATAGTAAATAAATTGCCCATGTATATTATATCGACGTGACTGTTTACAAGTTCATAACTCATCAAAGAAATCATCCTTTACCACCAAAAAAATATATTAAATTGCTCTATTAAGCTGCCCACAAAAAATAGGCTCAGCAAACAATCTGTGTAGAGAATATTGTCTTTCTTCCATATGAAGGCAATAAAATGGGGAAGAGAACATGAGATAAAACAACAGCGAGAAATTATATTGGAGGCAATCATCAACGAACCAATCTGTGAGATATCTCACCATGCAAACAGACACGAAAAGCACTATCTTCACACACCACACGCAGTCTTGAAAGGATCTAGAGCTGTGCACGTACATAAATATATTTACCTCATCCCTCATTGCAATTTACTATATTTTTGCATATAAAAGTATGAATTATTATTGGCAGTGACACAAGTCCATATTGTCCATCTCGTCACTCGGAGAATTTGTGTTGTACAGATGAGCAAGTGAATTATGACAATGTCATAAAAGCCTATACATCGTCTTTTGCATGTTTTGGGGTTGCCATGTCGTCACAAGAGTCACTTTAAGAGGTGAGCAGATTATTGTCACAGAAAAGCTTTTTCTCTCTCTCTCTCTTTGAATCGTGATAAAAAGCAAAACATAAAATGCGTAGGGTTACTTTTAGCCACAATTTTTGGTAAATTGAAAAAAAACGTCTCATTTTTAGAATGACTTTAACGCATCTTCTGTAGAGAGGGAAACATAATCACATACATTTTTTTGGTTCGAGGATTTAATGTTAATAATGTTCATGTCAAAGTCATCGTCAACCCAGAACCACATGGCCATAATGAAGCTCACCAAAAAATATCATTTTATATAAGGAAAAGGCTTAATGGAGTTGACGATGATGATGACTTAAAGGAATTAAAATGTATTGAATATGGTGAGCGTACGAAAGCCACAGAGAAGGACACGATCTGCATGACAATAGTATGATAATATGTTGTATCGGTGCAAAAAAAGGATCATGTGACAATGAGCACGACGATGCGACAACTACGGATGAAAATGTCCACGCATTCCTTATTGGACGAGCTCACACAGAAAAAAATGATCGAAGTAGCTCATATGTCTCGAGAGAGTGGGTTGAACTAATGATGATTTCCATAGACCCAAGCTAAGACTCACTTACAAGCGTTCACCATATTTTCTCGTTCATATCGCCCCTCTCTCTCTCTCTCTGTTTGAACACACAGCGTCATTATCGCTATATTGCCTTCTGCAAAAAAATAAGTGTGTGGTGGACTGTACATAGTTATTTTTTGTCAGCTTCTACCTCATTCCCTTTTTTCGATTTTGTCACCCTCATGCTAACTCCCATTATTGTGTCAGACGCATAGTGTGAACTGCCTATTTCTCTCGACAAGACACATTATTCGCTCAAGAGTGGAAGGAGGGGAAGTCTTTCAAGCTTTCGATGCGCTAACGCACAATCTTCTCAAAAAAGCATCTTGTGAAAGAGCTTTTCTAAAAAAAATCCATCCGAAAAATCATTCATCTGATGCAAAACACAATTTTCTAATTCAGAACTGAACCTCACGTTGTTGCAAATTGCTCCATTGTTAGAAGAAAGGACCCTCTGTACGGATATCCAAATCTGTACAGAGGGAATCCATAAATTACCTACTTTATTGTAATGAAACTGAATGAAAGATGAGAATTACATATGCTGATACACTGGGCTTGTTAATTTCTATTCTAATTTACTTTTCAGCCCACTCTTTTACTCTCTCGTGAGCGTCGGATCAATAGGTCTTTGAGATGAGGCTCATTAAGACTCTCATGCTATATCATTGCACTATGCAAAAATCATACATTATGGAGGTCCAGTGAATTTTTAATGATGTATCAAAATCACATCCTCATATATACATGATTTCACCTTTTGAAGACTCATTTCGCTACCAACTTTTTTATTCGTGTAGTAATCTTGCATAACAATAGGAAATCTCATTTCTGAAGACTTTTTTTGTATGCATTCGGCCCCTTCTATTGTTCCCAAAAACGGGAGAGACCTTTAGGAATCTGTATAAGGATAAGTGGAATACTAGCCTTAATTCACAATTCATACGAAGAAGCATGATGAAAAACAAAAGCAATTTTTTTTCTAATTTTCATAATGAGCTTTTTCTTCAGAATTTATCTCTTGTGCTTGAGGCTAGACGGAGACTGCGAGAAAGAAAAAGAACAGGTGGACTCTTAATGAAATTCTATGTAATCAATATAGGGAGCGTATACACGGAGTCGCTGATTAGCTTTTATTAGAGAGAGAGAATATGCCCCTTTTTTCAAAACTCTTTCCTGCTCACTGCTGACCATCGCAGCACACACATTTTTGTCTATATGGCTAAGGCTAAACCATGTTTCAGTGGAGCACATGACGAGCATGTAAAGAGATGCAGATGGACGCTGCAACGCAACCTAACACATATTTCATCTTTTTAAAGACTCCAAAAAATGCTTCACGTTCACGTACACAACGTACGAAGACTCGGGAAGAAAAAGAGAGAGAGATTTCCAACTTTGATAAAATGAAACTCTATCATTCTTTTCTCAGGTAATAATAATGACTTTTTGGGGAGGAAAAAATAAGGTAAAAGACGATGCACAAAGGTCGCTCGTTCCTCAATATAATGTTAAAACTCTTATTTTTTTTCTCTCTCTCTCTTTTCTTATCTGTGGATACAGTGGGGAATGAGATGGAAAAAACAGAGTCGTGCTTTCTCGTTTGGGAAGATGCTTCTGAGAAAATAGAAGGTAAAACTAATGACGGTCAAGAAAAAAGGGCAGAAAATGAACGCTTGTTGTGACCGGAATACGTAATAGATTTTTGTGAAACTTTTTTGAGCGAAAAAAATGTAAACGTTCATAAAGTACATGGCTCACATTCTTCCTTTAACGCTATGCACTTTAAGAAATTGTTTGGGTAAAAAGTGTCTTAATGTCAGGCTTGTTAAAAGAATTTAAAAGAATTTTTTTTGCCATCCGTCATAAATATAAGTTGATGTTTCAAGCAGAAAAAAATGTGGGAAGTCAAAGCTTTGGCTTTTGGGTTATGCAAGAGTGCTTAATTGCTTTGTCTGAGATCAAGGTTAAAGATGTAGCATCTCTGCTTCAAGTGTTTTGCAATGTTGGACTAAAAAGCGTTTTTGCTCGTTCTGTTTTGCAGGCCAGTTCCAGTGACGGCGGTCGGGAACACTGTCCATAGTAAACTGTCAAATGGAGAAATGTTCGTGACGAGCGAAAGCCTAGGTAAGCATGGAAGCTTCGGCTCAGACTCCGAGATTCCGCTGCAGCCTTCAGTGATTGTGAGACGGGGTGGTGACCATGGTGGAGGGGGTGGAGGAGCAGGGGACGGCGGCAAAGAGTCACCCTTGATAAGCCACAGTACCCTGAAATTAATCACGAGCTCGCACAGCGAGCACCATCATCACTCCGTGACCCCAGCGGACATTGTTCCGCCCCTCCCCCGGGATCTAGTCACTGTCAAGCAGGAGGTCATCCGAGGCACAAGCAGTAGCCCCCAACATATTCCCAATGAGAACAATAACGAGCTGAGCCACCAGCACCAGAATGGCGCCACGCATCATCAGTTTTATGCCAGTTCCCCCCAACTGTTCGCCTCTCTGAGCAGTAACGGAACTGGGCAGGGAGCCCCCAACGGCACCACCAACGGAAGCGTTAATGGCTACGAGCCGTACATTCCAACCGTGGTGGTTGTCTCTGCTCCTTCCCCTTCTTCTCAGCATCACCACTCCACATCCACATCAAGTAATTCTTTGCTAATTGCTTCTTGCTTTGTAAATATTTCTACAATGTACTCACAACTATACTTTGATATATTAATAATATCTCTCAAGTCTCTACTTTTTCCTATGACGATATAAATACTATTTGCACCCTCTACTATTTTGTTTCAACGTGCACATACACACACAAGCGTCACTCTCTCAAAAAATACAAAACAAAACCTCATCCTGGAACTGGAATGGTTTGCTACAGGTACCTCAGGAATTTACACGGTAACCTCCCCCACAAGTGAGTACTACTACGGGGATGGGTACGTGCCGACCACGACACGTGTCATCAGCCCGTACGACGGCCCCTCCACCTTTGGATCCTTGGATCGGTACCGAAATGCGAGTGTGGCGCCCACTTACAAACCCGTCGCGCCCGTGACAGTTGATCTCCCCTCCCCCGATTCAGGAATTGAAGCCGGCTCCATCACCCCCAGGGATCATGCCAATATCCAGCCGGTAAGGATACGAGATCAAATTCATACACAAAAAAATTGACATGCTCCAAAAAGGCAACAAAGAAAAAAAAGTTTTCATCCGCTCGCCATGCAGTCTCAATCTCTTCGTCATCATTATCATGTGAAATTTTTAATTAATCAACTGTTATAATCATTATTCTCTCTCTAATTTTGAAATGAGATGTGGTCCTGTGCGCCCTACTCATTTATTTCTGTAACGTTAAAAATATGAGCAACTGTCGCAAATTTTTCATGTCTTTTTACGAGCCAAAAATATGACATGTTCGCATGATAAATTTGTATTTCGCTTGTATCTCCTTCCAACGAAAGAAAACAACCCTATTTCTTACCTGGTGTGCCTGCACCCAACTCGCAAAAAGTGCAAAAATGTATATATATATGCGCCAAAATGTACGTAAGTCCATCCATTTACAGCACCATAAATCAGATGACAGATATCAGAAAAGTGGCTTTTTCCCCATGTAATGTAATACGTGTGTGCATCCATACAATTTCTGAGTCTGACATTTTCTTCAAGCCTTTCTTCTGAAAACGGTACACACACGAAAAAATATATAAAGTTTTTTTTGCCGCAACCAAAACCAAAGCCGTGATTCGCCTCACAACTTATTTTTTATTATTATTTTGATTAAGCACGTTGTTATCCTCTTATAAATATTCATGAAGATGAGATTTTTTTCTTTTGAGTGCCCTTTTTCTGCTGATGATCTGCACCTAATGGGGTGGTCGTGTGCTCTCTCTCTCTCTCTCTCCTTCCACTAGACTCTGCACAGAGAGCAACTTAATTTAGGAGAGTTCCTCGTCATGCCTTATCATGAAAAACTGTGACAGGGGACTATATTGCTAATTTTGTATATTTGGTTTCGTGCGTATGCACCGCACACCGGAGGCTGGCAAAAGGGAGGAGGAGAAGGAGGCTGTTGCCAACTTGATTTTTTAATTTTTATTGTTTTATACGACGGCAATTAAACTTTAAGATGATGATAATAGACTTATCTTCTCTCGCGATTGCATCACAGAAGTGCACTGCACTTTGTATCCTTTAGATCGTCTAATAGATTCATGTCATTAAAGTTTTTGATCACTTGTCAACTTTCCTTCATTCATTCGCCTCGCAAGAAATGTAATTTCGTCTATAATAGAAATTTAAAAAAAAAGTTACGAATATAATAATGAAATGAGTATAAATGGGAGGGATAAACAATAAACTTCTTTTCTCAAAGTGTATTAAGCTGTAATAAAGCATTTTTATAATCAATTTAGGGAGAGAAAAAAAGTCCAAGAAAAATATGTCTTTTTGTGACGAAGGGGCAAAAACTAAAAGTTATTAAGGCTGAGCCATACGCATCTCATTCGCTCTTCCCTTTTAATGACAATCTGAATGAAAGAATACGTAATAAACTAATCTTGATACCTACTTTCCTGTGAGCACTCACCCACTGCATGATCAAAAGTTATTCATTTCGTTGTGTGCAAATTTGAAGTGATTTGCATATTATGCAGATTATGTCGTCTCTCTCTCTCTCTTTCATTGTCCTTGTCTATCCCGTGGACTGTGGCTCTAGTTATCTTCATGTTTGAACACAGAAATCGTTTAAAAAATTGAAACAAAATAACAAATAGAATTGCCCTAGCCTCGGGGCATAATAATAAGCTAAATAGTAGTGAAGCTGTTGGCCCAACTCACAACACATTTTTTGTGACATGTCGATCCAAATTTCTCACTGCTTAATTGTTTCTATCTCTCTCTCTCTCTTGTCTGTCTGTATGCGTGTATAAATCGAGTAAAGAATCTGATAGTTTATTGTTTATATCAGAGGGCCAGAGGAAAAAGCCTCATTGATTGCTGATAGACGGACAATTAAGATGAAGAGAAGCATAATGACGGCGATTTCGCGATTGATGAATGTGTGAATGTGGGCCAAACTTTAAAGTCAGCTCGTCCATGCCCTTTTTTCTCGAACAAAGTGGAGTATGAAAAAGGCGCAGTAAAATGACGACTGTTCTCTGATTCTCTAAAAAGAAGCTACTACGCTGACTCCTCCAGTTGTTGAAAATAAAGTGATTTAATGTCTCGACAAATACATTACATGACATAATTATTACCTTCCATTTTCTCCTGGGCATGAACAATACGCGTAGGCACACTTTTCGGAAGTGTTTTGGGAAAAGATTGTGATGACGACTTTTGCCTAACGTATTTAAACGAAAAGCCCCCTGCATTTAGCATAAGTGGGAACATTATGATTAATGAAGATGTTTTGTTACGATGCCATTGTTTCTTCCCCACTCTCGCATCGTTCCAGAGTTACTCTCTCGTACCTACTTACATACATCGCCTACAGTCCTTAACTGACAGGACAATACAATTGGAGAATCACGCTTTGAGATGACGTTCATTTCCCAACGCGTCTTTTCCCTTCGTGCATCTCAAAGACGGCTCCTTTTTTGAGGTCGGTGTTGTCTTCGAGGTGTGATTTTTACGGAACCATGATGATGATGATTATGCCGCCATCGCTTTATCGCCACGACCGTGTCAAATTCAGAAAGGAGCAGCAGCAGCGACGCACAAATTCTATATAATATTAATATGCTCCCCCTTGTTTACTTTAATATTTAGCGCTGCTATTTATTCGAAAATTACACTGTAAAGCGTGTCAGGCCCAAGTGCATCAGCACCACCACCAACACCGTGCCATATCATCATCACTCTGAAAACCACCACGACTTCTCAATTTGATTAATGATCTTTTAACAAGATCTTCTTCAAGTCATTTTTTCTCCTTTGAAGATGGGGAGATAAAGTGATTTCTGAAAAATGAAGATGAGTTTATGATGATCACCTGAAAGAGAGAGAGAGAGAGAAGAAAGAGAGAAAATGTTATGAATGAATGGGTGAAATGAGTGTAATGTTTGGGTAGCTGAAAATGAGATAAGTATTGTGTGCCACATGAACAAAAAATTGTGTATGGTAATCACAATTGTGCTTGTGGTTTCGCCATTTCCACTTGTTTATTTTGACAATTCACTTTAACATTTATTATTATGATTGTTATGATTACGCGAGAGTCCAACTTGTATGGCAATGGCATAGTGGAGCAGCTCATTTCTCAGTGATAATCAAAATGATAATGCGTGTGCTCACTTCAAAATAAACAAAGTATATAGAAAATAAGTGTATCCCAAAGTCGTTCATTACAGGGGAGAAGAAAAGTCTCTCGTTTTTTTAAAAAGAAATAGTGCTAAAAACGAGTTTTCTCACAAAAGCTGAAGCACATCAAAATTGTGTGTAGTATATGCACTTTCAACAGATAGATAAAGTCGGAGAAAATGAGTGAATGAATGAAGAAACAAAGGCGATGCAAGAAGGAAAGAAAGCGTCTCCCTTAAAAATATTTTTGAGTCAAAGGAGGTTTCATTTCATTGATGAAAAAATACTGGTTTCTGGGTTAAGACTCGTTCTCTCCCTCACACTGGCCTTACTTCAGGCAGTACACTGAAGATTGCACAATTACAAAAAGTGTAAAAGGTTGGGCAATGCTGAGACAACAAAAAAATTATTCATTGAGTAAAGAGGATGTGAAACCGAAGCTGATTGAAAATTGGGACACGGATATGCGAGAGCAAAATGTGGGTATAATGTCATGCCTCTGTGGCCAGGCTTAATTACCCGAATAGAGAAAAAAATGTTTTTTCTCATCTCTATCATCTCATGAGATATGCAAATTGATTGGTATTCAAAGTTGCACATGCTGATTTGAAGAATTGGTTTGAAGTAAGGCGTGTTTGGTAATAACATGGGAGAATCCTTCTGTTGCCGGACAATCTTCTCTAATTCTAGTTCGGCTCATCCTTTGACTTCATTGTACAGAAAATTATTGCCGAAGATTGTCTTTCATTTCATCGGACCCTATACACATTATTAGAAGCTGCTCCTGTTATACACTTGACTGCACAGGATAATCACATCTCAAGGGAATTCAACTTATCATTATTACCATCATCTGCTCTTTTTTTGCAATGTCAAGTACCGTATTACTGGTTTTGGTGTTTTGGCAAAACAATAATATTTTTGCTACAGTTCATTCCTTCTCTCTGTCTTGTTGCCCCCTTCTGCTCGACATTAATGTTTTATGGGAATGATGATAACGAGAAAAAAAAAATGTTATGATTTGAGAATTATTATTGGTATCGTACGTCAAGTCAATATGCGTTTTGTGTTACGTCAACTCAATCTTTAGGCCAATATGTTATTGTGGCCATTTGAGTTGAGTGATGTTGATGTTTTTTGCTTCTGCGTGCTGTGTTGCGCAGGTGCGGCATTCTGATTCTAAAATGTGCATTTGTTGCGCTGTGCGCTGCAATTCTATCGCCCTTTCAATTTCTTGCCGCGGTGAGTGCGCCTTTTTAGAGTGTACAAGGACATATGCACTATGCTCGTGAATGGTGTGCTAGTAGGGAAAAATTAAAATGATAAAATTGGAATTTAAAAAAATAATATTTTTTTCATCCTAAATTCTTAATGGATTTGAAGGATGAGCATGAAGACAACCTGATTAGCCTATTAAAGGCGATTGCTTTCAAAAGCAGAGTGCATTCTCTGCTTTGATAATTGAGAAAGCAGAGTTTATAGCTTCTCCCAATGCTCATATTCTTAACAGAAAATACCTATGCATCGATAATGGCAGCCCATAAACTTGGTATGCTGACGTTGTAAACGAGACATAAATAAAAATCGGAATTCGCAAAGTCATATTTTTTCTCATCATTCTCAACCTTTGGAATTTCACAACCTGTCCAATTGCAATTTCAATGTTTTTACGAGGTTTGGTGTAACGGATGATTTTTAATGCTTTTTGGAGATTCAATTCTGTAGACCTGCTAAAAAAATTCGTCCGAGTGCTTTTAAGAACAATCTGTATAAAAAATGCTTAAATTGATATTTTTATTTGCAGGGGTTTGAGTATAACGAAACATGTCCTATTGGGATTGTGAACGACGTAAGCGGTCCAAACTCCAACTCAAATGGAGGTCGAACTACCTCTGTATAAAAAATGCTTTTATTGATATTTTTATTTGCAGGGGTTTGAGTATAACGAAACATGTCCTATTGGGATTGTGAACGACGTAAGCGGTCCAAACTCCAACTCAAATGGAGGTCGAACTACCCCAGCCGCCCCGAAATCGACGAGACCGTGGCATGAGTTTGGAAGGCAGAGTGAAACAGACAAAATCCAAATTCCTAAATTGTAATTTTTTACAACAACTATATTATAGTAAATGATGGCAAAGGACGTTTTCCTACATGCCTAATCAGAACTCCAAACTTTAGATAATATTTGATAATTTTAATCCCTTTCAAGGTAAGAGATGAGAGGGAAAAAAATCCTCAAAAATCTTAATCCCTATTACCATATACCAAAACAGACTTCAAGGAATCTGACAATTTCACCATTGCATCATCATTTCCATTCTCGTCTAAAAAGTCATATTACATATTGATGAATTTGACATTGATTTAAAGTATGTATAAAGTGGATGATTGACGTTTGAGTGGCATTGACTTCATAAATTATTCCTTAATGTTTAATACGGATTAGAATGTAAAATCATCATTAGTGCAACGAGTGACGTGTACATATGGACGAATAAAGTTGGTGGACAGAGTACAGCCTCCATCACTACTACTATACGGCTCGTCTTCATCTAATCAAATTATCATAACATCAATCACTCATTTTTTTTTACATAAGCCAAATTAGCAATTTTTCTCTGCAGTACGAAAATGGGGAAGAACCTAAGTCATATTCATTTTTTCTCTCTTTAGTTTCATAAAAATTACGGATGCAGTCCTTCTCATATTTTGACAAGTCGGGCCACAGTCAATGCACAACATTTAAAGGGCATATTAAATTAGAAATGGTGTGCACTCTCGCAAACTGCTGAAGGAAGCGAAAAACTGAGAGAGAATCGTGCAATGTGATTCACTTGGTCGTGATCAGCCTTGACTTTTCTGCAAGCTATATATTTTTCTGATGTTGACTAAAAGGAGTGATGCTGGCGGTGGTGGCGATGATGATGATGGAGGTGCTTTAACATGAATGAACTTTTTGCAAATTTACAATTATTGAAATCAACGCAAATCCTTTCTCTCTGGAGGACTCTGTAGGGCTTTATGCTGATCATGAAAATGATTACGCGATATTATGTTTTTTTTGTTTCAGGGAAAAAATTAAACTTTGACTTTTGTGGCAGTGTATTTTTTATACCTGATAAACATCAAAATCATGTAAAATGCTGGGTATAACAAATGTTTTGATAGGAGGATCTCGACTCATCGTTTACATAAAATGAGTGATTGGACACGAGGACACGATAGCTTTTTATATTCCCCATTTTTTCGTGGGTTATACGAAAAAAAATGTTCGGATGTTTTCTGAACCATGCTGCATGACTTTTTTCCCTCTACATTTTCCCCTAGAAAAGAATAATCACAGTTTGGCACTTTTCTGACTGGTAAAAAATGGCATACATTTATTTTGCATTATCATTATTATCTTCATCAACAAATAGCCTTCTCATTTACTAATTCATTTACAGAAAAAAAAGCTACAAAAACTGAAGGAAAAGGGGGTGTATGTGTAGTAAACTACATCCCATTTTCACGGCTCAGCTATTAAACTCGAAATGGGACTGAAAATACACATGTTCATGTCAACAGTGTAAATATT
>JAHZMY010001698.1:0-14954 GCA_027743915.1 Seira sanloemensis | reverse complement strand
ATGAATGGCAAATGCACCTCCCATTGAATGCCCTATCAGGATCAGTGGCTTTTCACCCAGACTTAGTTCATGAATGAGCTGAAACAGGTCACTGACACAAAGACACCACAAATTCCTGTATTTCTTTCAAAACTAAACATTTGACTTCATGACTTCTAAAATGTAGAGGTTAGTTATATATCCTTACGCGGTAACTTGTTCGGTAGAAAGATCAGCTTCATTTTGACACATAGCGCGACCATGGCCTCGCATATCAACGGCTCCAAACTCTGCAGTGAACATGGGCGACAGTTGTTTGATGAGAGGCGCCCATGTCAGGCCCGAGTAGCCTCCTCCATGTAGAAATAGCAAATAGGGTGTGTTTGCACCGTCCGCCACCTCCGTCTCATAAATGTACAAACGATCCTGGTCATTCACTGGGATGAAACGGGCCTTTCCAAAATAGTCATTTGCTGGTACTGGAGTGTAGTCTCTGTTGAGATTAAATTATCATTTTTTTCTTAATTCTTCTTCAACAAACAACTTATTGCTAATTATTAGCTACTAATGGAAACTTACTTCTTCATAAAGGACAATTGACTATTTCCTTGAGGCGCCTTTGGAAAAGGAGCACTTCCTCGCAGCATGGCTCTCCGTAAATCATGAACATTCGCCATGCTTTGAAAATTTGTAACTCAAACTGATGAGCTTTGCAATTAGTTCATTGGTAAACTTGTGTAAGAACTGTCACGTAAATTATATGTACTCCCCGTCACTCACATGTCACAGTTTGAAATGCAAAACTTTCTGGTGAAAACAGTTCACAACGAAGCAATGGTATATTTCATAAGTGAGCTGCATCAATCACGGAATCAGTACTGACTAACGACATGCTAACAGCAAGCCGTTCATTTTTAAACTGCTCACTTGGCATTTTGTAGATGTATTTCCCTGGAGTTGTTGTGTCATGCCAAATATTGAAATTGTTTAAATTGGAACCGGTGTTAGAAATCGACTTAAATTTTATGGAAATGCAAGTGAACAAGATGCAACAGTTTTACAAAAAAAAGTTCGAAAAGGCAGGTTAATTAGTGTCACAACAACTCGTAGCAGTCAGTCTGGCCTGACCATCAATGTACTCTGTCTATAGGGATCGCATTTTTGTTTATTCCTATAGAACTGTGTGCATTTGAGCCTATGCATGTACATATGTAGGTATGTGTGTATACCATCGTATTCCTATTACGAATTGCCTAATGTAAAGAAGCAAGCACATGCCTTTTTCGTAACTGATAGAGTAGAAGATAGCGAGGATTGAGGATAAATCGATGATTTTTTTAGTAGCAAATATTTATATGTCGAAGTGAAGCATGTAACTGATTTCCCACAACTTTCCATAAATGAATTGTTAATTTTATGTTTGACATATGAAAATTTAAAATGTATTCATATGGAACGCATTAAATAAATTAAGTAATGTAACCAAATGATGGAAATACATTTTTTATTTATAACAGTGTATTAATGATTGAGAACGACTATTTCATATAACTCCACTGCAAGCTTTCACACTAAAATCAATCAGCCATCTTTTTTAACAACAGCTAAAAACCAGAATTGAAAAACGTATGGAAAACTACACTACGACATATGTACATAATATGCATATATACTTTAAAGCCTGACTAAAAATTCACATTCATTATTTATGAATTACGTTTTTAAATATTTTTTAAGTTTTCGCGTAAAATTGGGTAGACTCGGGTGCATAGAACTTTGTAATTCTTGAAACACTTTGAGACGATTATCGATTACAATGATGATAGTTTTCTGTGTGGGAGAATGAGAAGTAGCAAATACCGCCAGAATTTTGTATAATTAAAATCACTACTCCACATTCACTTCTGCAGGTACTGGGCGGCCTAACGTATCTGAAATAAATTGTCGCATTTCCTCAGGTCCGGTTACCGTGTAGCTCAAGTAAATCTGAAATATTAGTAATCGAATTTGTCAAATCTTACATTGCTTTAGATTGATTTTTAAAAAAAGTCAAAAGTTTATACCGGGTGGACAATGTATCCCATCTTCTCCATTTGTCGGATATGCATAACGGCAATTCCTGAGTTAAATAATAATTTCCATCCAATCAAAACTTTATTTTAAAAAATGTCAACAGAAAGAAACGTAAAAATACAAGAATTTACCATTTGGTTTCCCAGAATTGATTGCATACTGATTAAAGGGAAAAAGGACGAACGCATGAAACTTGAGGTTATTGTCGGCTTCCAGTTCGGGAATATATTTGATATTGAAGTCATCGATTTCAACAAAGCTTTGTGGGATCGGATGGGGCTCCCCAGTTGCTTCATTAATACAGTAAACGACCCCTACGGAGAAAAGCAAGTTGCTATACATACATAGCTGTTACAAAACCGCTAACCTAACAAATTATGAAGTTATTTACCAATGGTGCGAAACGGAGGAACAACGTTACAAATGTGCGCATAGTCTGGTCCGCCCAAAGTATTCATGCAAAGCTCAAGCATAAACCTTGCAATTTTTTGATATTCTGATGACGTGACCTTTTCCTCCTCCGCTATCCAGAGCATGTTTTTCTTTCGGNTGCAAAGCTCAAGCATAAACCTTGCAATTTTTTGATATTCTGATGACGTGACCTTTTCCTCCTCCGCTATCCAGAGCATGTTTTTCTTTCGGGAAAGAATAATAATTACAAAAATCCTATAACATGTAAAATGAACATAGTAACACTGTCGTTAAATTAAAGTACCTTGGTTAAAAATCCACGATATTTCTCCGAGAGTCGAGGGCCATTATAACCATCCGCCTCAAGTCCAGTGCAGATATCAAGCAGTAAAACCTCTTGGGCGTATGTGTACATTGACCGACCTATGAACAATGAAGCAAATGCCAACAATACTTCCAGTTCATGAACGAATTTCAAAGATTTTTCTATAAAAAAAACTCTCACCATAAGTACGGTTAAGGAATTCATCCGAAAGAGCCAGTGAGATCAAATCCTGAGGGTACATGTTTCGATGACTCAATTGATGCAAAATGTTGATGAAATTACGTCCATGAGTGCTACAGAAAGCTCTCATTGGGGTATTCTTAATTCGAGTTTGCAGATCTTCAATAATCTCCTGGTAAAAGCTAGGACAGTCAATGTTGAACATGGTCAATCCAGAGCATATGTAGTCAATATCTTTACTCCGCATGACGTTAACATTGCCCTCCAGCTTCTTCACAATCTCCTGCAGCAACTGCGGATGTTCCACTCGTGCTCGAACAGCTAGTAAAACGAGGGACGCGCAAGCATGAATATCAATTCTGGAGACCTCCGACACAAACGCGTCCAAGAAGTTGTACACCGCTTCGGGGACAAAATGAAGGTGTGATATTGTCACCGCCTTCGCAACCGCGGAAACATGTGGAGAATCAATGCGAGTAGAGTCTGCCGCAACAATGCCCAGCATTTTTGCGAGAACCTCTTTATTCTGAACATACGTCTTGGTGCGTAAGAATCCAACCGACACAACGGCCACCTCTTCGGGCGTCAGTTCGTCAATAAACTTGGGCAAATTATACTCGATATTGTAAATGCTCAGCGAGTCTGGAAGTGATTTGACGCCACCGAAACAAAACATCATGCGAATAAACTCTTCCTTGGACAGGTGGTCCACTCGACGGTACAGCCGTTTTACAAGATCCCAATGAAACTTCGACTCCGTGGCGAGACCGCACGAGAATATTAGATCGGCCATGTTAAACATGTACTCGAGACTCCACGTCCTGTCGAAGACCCTTTTAGTGCAGAGGTCGTCGAAAGGCTGCCAGATCTTCTTGTACTCCTTGTCCTTCGCCTTTGGCCGCTTTGGAAATGTTCGGAGGTTGTAGAAGACGAGGAGCAACTCCATGTCAGTCAGTTTTGAGCTCTGGCTAATGAGTTCGGAGAAAATGGGCTCGTACTTCGGATCAGTTATGGACTCGTCAGGGTCACTGTTGCAAAGGTCAACAAAAGCTTTCACAGCAGGGTTCACAGTCTCTTCTCCCTCTGGGGTGAGGGTGCCATCTTCAGTCATGAGGCGGGAGTACACTTCGTGCTGGAAGAAAAGCCGTTGGTACTCTGGATGACTCTTCAGGTACGTGTATGCCGGGTTCTCGAGTCGCTCGGTGGGTGACGGGTGATACCATCGGGGCTCCTCTTCATCAGCTCGCTTTACTCTGCTCACCGGCACTTCCGATGGGAGCTGAAACTTGAGTTGCTGCTTCTCCTTCTCCTCATTTGAAAACGGCTGCGCGTTCGCGTTGCTCTGCTGCAAGATCGGGGATGAGCTGTGAAAATTTATGTTGAAGATTTTGACTGGATTCCGTCCCACTATCGTATTGATTAGTGCCACTCGTCCTTGTGCATTTTGGAAGCTGACATTGGTTGACACTTTTATTGCCACCGCTAGATTGTCAGAAAGAAGCAGAATGATGTTATTCACGTAATGCGCCGACTTGACTTTAAAAGTATTGAATAGAAGTTTACTTACGACTGCTCAAATTTTTTATTGTGATTGGAATTCCGCTCTGCGCCACTCGGGAGATCATTTTCACGGGAAAGGAGATATTTCTAACAATAAATGAGGACTTCCGACTTGTTCAGTCGTATCTTATCACACGCTACAAAATTAAAATTCCAAGCATTTAATTAGCTCAAAAACTCTAGAAATCACCTACTTTCATCAAATGTCTTGAACCAGAAATGTGTTGTAAAAGCGTAGGTACCCGACTAATAAGTTTCAGACTAGCTTCTGGGCTCCTGATTGGAGACGACAATAAAATGCTTCCTTCGCCACAATCAAGAAATCTTACATGGCTGTTGGCGATGTAATGACCCTGTCAAGTTGTCAACCTTTGAAATCACAATGAGTTACATGTTTATATTAAACAATAAGAAACTTTCTACTTTTTGAGCAGAATCACGTATTGAATTTCCAAATATAATAATGTATAATGAGAAAACAATGGATTACTTTACAACTGTTGTCATTTGTCTGGCCGCGACGACATTGCAACTGCAGTCTAAACCAAAATATTACCAGAGGTTTCAAGGTCGTTATGGCATTGCTGCTACCCTACAAGTTTCTGGTGTTTTTACAGCAAAATCCCGAAAAAGACGGGAGGCATGGGAAAGCCCGATTCCGACTACTCCGTCCCGTTGTTCGGGGATATGAATATAGTGTTCCTGGAGAATATGACTATGACTGGAGCGAAAACGTTGTTTTTTGTGTTGTTGTTGGATATTCAATACAAGCCATACATATATCCACTTGCCTATTATTTACAGCTCAGTTCTTTGTTAGTTTTGATTAGAAATGTTTCACAACTTTACTTTACCACTGCATACATTTGACTTGTGACGTTTTTTCCATTTCCTAGTCAATATTTAATATTTGCAAATATTATTTTGTACATTTTCTGGGGGACTTGGCACATAATTTTGACAAATGCAATTTGCATAGAACAACTGCTCAGTTATGTAATTAACTTCGGCAGAGATCAGAGAGAAAAGATTTTTTTGACAGAATCTAGTTAGGTAAGTTCGATTCACGAGGATTTTTCATTACCATCGTATCAAACCGACCGGATGAATCTCTCAAATCTGGGCAAAACAAAAGACACATGCAGGAAACTTTTTTCTCTTCATACTCCAAAGACGGCCAAAGACCATGCATATCACATTATGTACATGGATGGATGGGTGGCTAGTGGCTGGCTGCTGTAGTTTTTCATAGGAATGTTTCTCGTTTCCCTCTACTCTACTGCGAAATAAATGCTAATTCAACCAAAAACGGGACATGAATTTGAACAGCATCAGAGAAGAATTACCTACTGAAAAATTTCATGAATTTATTTAGATTTTACACGTTATCATAGTTGCCATCTCATTTCTATCTCACAAAAACGTATCTACATTTTTAAATTAGAATAATATGCATGCCAAATTGTAGTACTTTATTCACGCATTTTACGTTAAGATCATTCATATACAAACTATTAAACGAAGACAAAGGCTATGCATTCCAATTTTATTTTTAGGGGCGACTGGGACTTGACTTTATGATGCATTTAAGACTTATGCAAAGAATTATGCCAGTAAATTTATGCCTGTGTGGTATGCCATATCCTCATCGCTATATATCCAGGATTTTTAACGAACGATATTAAAATCAAATGGCAGCCGTTTAAACTATTTCATTATTTCTCACTTGTAAACCAGCCAACATTCTTCGCCTCAAGACTTGACAAAATATTAAGAGAAAAGTTGCAAAAAAATCAACTACAGAGGTCATTGCTAATTAAGTGTTTAACGTAAAAGAAAAAGTCCTTAAATACAAATTAATCAGTATAATTACTTGAGATTGATAGGGATAATAAGAAAAATGAAGGTGTCAATTTCTGATTCCTTCCTGTCGTTCAACGTAAAAAGCGGACGGTGTGATCGAAAGTGTCTTCCAGAGCCTGATGCCATTGTCACTTACTACAGAACCTTTGAGAATGAGACCGATGGCAGAGACATGATTCAATATGTGGTAGGTGAAATCATTTTCTACTTTCATATTTCAAACGATGGTGCATTTTCATGTGCCTCAATTCTTTTTTACATTAAGGTTCACTGTTTGGTCTGTGAAAGAATAATTGAAACTCTGGACTACTACTTGGATTGCAAATGTTACGGACGCCCGCACCGGAGGGACTGTGATGGAATTTTGAGTAGAGGAAAAAAGGTGAAAGAAAATGAGAAAGTTTTTAACATCAAATATGCAAATACAATTTCATCATTGAATTGGTTACTATCTGCAGAAAAATGCTTCCAGTCTCGGCGAAATCAATTTTTCTGGAACATACCGCGTAATCGTGGACGTAATCTTTTTCTTTCTCATCGTCAGTGTTGTTATCTCAGCTTGGGAATGGCTTACCGGAGAATCATTTTCTTCCGGGTTTCTAACCATTTGTGATTTATTTATTCATTTTGTAATTTATTTATTAGAGTGTTTAACAACATCAGCATAATACATACTGTTTACATACTGTACATACATAATTTTCAAAAAATTACTTTTAGAACTGATTTTTTACGAATTAATTGAGCGGAGAGACAAAAAACGTGACTGTACTCTCTCAAAGTCCAAACCATTCATAACCTTTCTAATTACTCTTTTCTAACAAGCTGCCATGTCCTGTGAAATGATCTTGGTTTACTGTAAGAATGAATAATATGAATATTTATACTTTGTTCCCAGTTTAGTCTAAGACGGAAAGTTGGTAATTTTATGTGTAAAGATGAATATGTACTAGTAGATCGAAAAAATTGACTTGTTTATAATTTTGTAATTAATAAAGCATGTAATTGTACATTAAGCACTCAGTTAGTCGTATCATTTATTGTGTTCAATTAACAGTTTAAAATTTTCAGTCACAATTCTGATGCTTGAAATGAGCCAAAACATCAAATATTTCGAATACTGAAAATGTGATGACACCAAACATGAAATGATATTTAAAAGAGTTCAATGCACAGTGTTGTTGATTCAATTTTTTCAAATAGTATTTATTACACGTTTTTTTCTAAAGAACGTTGTTCAGCATGATAACTTGATAACATGGTAATATAAACCTATGTTTGATTGCATTCCATTCATTACAGAGGACATCAATTATTGTTACGAGAGATTATCTATCAAATACATATTTCTCTTTGGTGTCTATTTTAACACTTCAAACACTTTGTCGGTTAGACACGAAATACACACGTCGTTCGAAAATATTAACTGATTGGCAAATATTGTTTGGAGATACACAGTACATATCTCATGTTTCACTTATTTCGTAAGTACCGATCACATTCGCATTTTAACTTTAATTTTCATACATGTAATTTGAAAATCATGTCTTTGTTTTGCTGACTACTAATTCCATTCTCATATCCACACCGGTTACATATATGTCACTAGTATCTTATCTATCTATATGTGGGTATATATACTCTTTTCACATTTTAAGTTTCCAATTCTAAATAAGGCTGGAACAAGGCACTTGGCAAAAAACTTACGACGAGAATATATAATTGTCAAACATGATTATTAGCTAATTAAATCAAAACCGCAATATTGGTCTATGTTACAACTAGCCTATTGAATCGACTCTGTTTAGGTAACTTAATTGGATAAGCTTAAAAATACAATATTACATGATGACTTAATTAAACATTTAAATGATAGTCTTCGTTGAATTTCAATCGTCCGAGGAGAAATCAAAGCATGCTTTCTCATTCTCCTTTCTTGCCTAGTCTCTACGTAAATTGAATAAAAACGGTAATACTAGAACAAGGACTAATATTTATATGAACATGAACTTTATCATACGATTCCATGCATTAGTACAAAAGGCATCTCAACAAAATGTGTGTAATACCAACAGAAGAAGACGTAACACTGGCACAGAAAACTCTTTGTAATTATTAATACCGACACTTTTTAGTTAAGTATATATACATATATCCTTCGATGTGAATTATTAAAGAAACATATATAATCAAATTAATATGGAAGCGACTTCCTCCAATTCATATAGTATTCATCATTAATATAGTGGCGACGGGAAACATTAATAATTTAGAAAGATGCAGTCTAAAAGTGCAAATCAGAGCCATGGGAGTCCGCCAACGCCAGCGGGGACATTGACATAAAGTCGGAAGAGGAGACGGAAGCTTGATCAGGAGACTTTAGATCAGCAGTGCTCGCAGCATTTCGCGAGTTTGCGCCCCCACCAACCACAAAGTTCTGCAGCGAAGGGAACCTCTTCTTGTCGTTGGATGTCAGAGAGGAAATATGATTAAAGCAGCAGGGCTGAGAAATTTCACTCTTCTTTGGCTTAATAAACTTGGTCTTAATGGACTTGGCCGCCGACTTGTCCTTCTTCGATTTAGACTTGCTTTTTGAACCTGACAGGCTGATATTGGCGAAATCAGAGGTGAGCTTGTCAACCCTCTCGTAAAATCGCTCGGCACACTCCTCGTCGTCGAAGCTGAGGCCAATTATTTTGGTGTGATCTGTGGAGAGGTGCATTGTGTGAAACGTGTGAGATCCTTCCATGACCTTGTAGCTGCTGAGGTTGTCAATAACGTCCTTCCACAGGGCCAGTCCTGAGCCGTGCTCAGCCAAGACGATTTGAATGCGTCGCTTGTCCCGAGACTTGGTCTCGCCCAGGTCCAGCAGGAGCACAGGTACGCCAGTGTACTTGAGAACCCACTCTCCCTCCACAGACGACTGACCAGAGTAGCCACTATTTGTGTGATTCGACAACGACGAATTTGGCCGCGAGACGAAGTTTGACTTGCGCATGCAGTACAGATTTGCTAAGCAGTCGGCAACGAAGATGGACGTCTTTCTGCCCCTCAACGCGCACTCAATCTTCATTCGATCATTCTCAGTGATTCTTGTGGGCGTCTCGATCCCACTGTCATTGGCTTCTAGGATGGAGCCCTCGTCAGGACTTGAAGAGGCTCGACCGTGCGTCGTAGGAACTGCGTATGGGTCAGGATCTGACGCGGAGCAAGATGAAGAGGTCGCGGCAGAGACGGACGAGTAGCCCTCGCTGCTGGTGCAGCTCGAATCTGAAATAGGCCCAGGAATAATTGTCCCTCTGCCGTCGCCAGTATCTTCCCTTTCTACGGCCTCATCCGTGCTTCCACCAACGCGACGATGGATGTGATGGAATCCATCGTAGTCAGGCTCAGGTATGATGAACTCTCCGTCAATCTCGATTTCGCCAGTGCCTGTGCTCGAGGCACTCACACTTGCCGATCCAGATCTGTGATGGCTTCTGCGACTCTGAGTGTCTCCAGTGCTTTTGAGAGTCGCGCTGCGATGAACTTTGTACCCATGCGTGTTGCTTCGACAATCTTCTTCATACAGACTCCGACCTCCCGCGCTGATCTCCATTTGGCCAAATGTTTCAGCCACGTCGTCGTCGTCACCGTCGTGCACCCCGTCATCTTCAGGCTCGTTCTGAGCTGACTGCGAGTAGAAAGAGAACACCTGGCTGTTGCGGTGACTTGCACTTGATCTGTTTGGAGAGAAGGGATCATTCACTTTGATCCTGTACTCGTCAATGGTGCTCACTTTGTATGGATTGGGGTCGTCCTGGTAGCGTGACCTGTCGGTGTGGCTCAGCGTCGCTGTGCCACGGAAACTCGAGCTTCCATTGCTGTTGCATTTAGGCGGTGGCGTGGGTTTTGTCTTTTGCATGAACGTGGAGAACGTTGTTTTTGGCATGTAGGAGTGCGCCATCAAGTTTACATTGCTTGAGGCGCCGGACAAAGCGTGGTGGTTGAATGAACGGTGGCTTCCTCCAGGACTCAGTGGACTGTCTCCGTCCTTCGAATATGATTCTAGGTGAGGTGTGGAGGGGTAGTGACGGAGGTACGTGGGAGACCTCTCCTCACGCATGCTGTGTGTATCCGACATTTCCAAGAAATTGTAGAGATAACTACGTGCAATTACTCACTATAAACCTTTGGACAAGTCACATTTTCAAGGTCTCACAGAAAAAAAGTGTCAACTTCCTCAAAGCAGTTTTTGCTATTTAAATTCTGTACAAAAATACACCGTTGTTGCAGTCTCAAAAGAGCAGTTTAAAAGTTTCTGAGGCACTAGAGTTTTTCTTTGAGGCTCGACGAGCCAAAAATGACTTGAATTCTTTTTCTCTGAAAGTTTTCATTCATATATCATCGTGTTTTGTATACTAATAATTCTTCATACACTTGCGGAAATGGTTGGATGCTTTCTTTTTTACTGTTTCAAACTACCGATAAAAAATCAAGAGCTTCCTTTTTCACCAAAAAATAAGAACGAAACAAAAAAAGACTGTTTTGCATGGACGCCTTGAACTTTACACACGTACAACTCACTCACTTTGAACAAAGTCTTATGCCTTGTTAGCTCTATCTCGGCACTTTTTGCAACGATGAACTGCTCTGTCGAAGTTAGTCTTTGCATTCAACTCTCTTACTTATTATTTGCCTTCAGTCCCTCTCTGAACCGCTCTTTGCCCACGTAGTATTCACAAAAGAAGTTATTGTAACTTTACTCAAAAGTTCAACTGGGCATCTCTTTCTCTATCATCTGCTATCACGAGGAATCAGAAGAATAAAAAGGAAGAAAAATTACACCGTAGCACGCTCTGTTTGTGTTTATGCGCACAAATTATTTTTTAAAAATATAATGGACTTCATATACAAATTTCTCCTCAAAGTCTCAGCCTTTTCTCTTGGAATATCATTCAAACTCAAAAGTTTTTTTTCTATTCACAACAAGCATGAATCTTTATACTTATCTACTACTATTAATAATAAAAATAACTATTAATATCGAACTAAAAATTATACTAAAAAACTACTGCGGTTAGGCTAGAAATGTAGGTGTCGTCTTGCTGCTGATGTGGTGTCACACGAACCATTTACCTGCAATGAAAAAAACGATGATCCAAAATCAATTTAAGAAGAGTTTCATCAGAAATGCAAATGTGCATAAAAAGACAGAATATAGTTTCCCAGGTTCACTGGGACGTGAAAGCATAGAGAAAAAATTGTGAACTTTGTATTCACTCCGTATTTACCCGCAACTCAGCAAGTGTCTTCGCAAAAAAGTGAGGAATCCTCCTTTTTTCTGATTCACCTCCCTCCTCTCCTCTGCTCAAGTGAGACAGGTGAAGGAGAACAAGATGCGGTTTTCTTCCTAACGGTGGTCTTCGACTTCACAGATGAGTTCACTTCGAGAGATAACCCCCACACACACACTCATCCACACAAAAGACTCTGTTACAGAAATAGAAAAAAATAAAATTGAATTAAGTTCAAAAGGGTAAAAATACGGGATGATATGTGATACGCAAGAAAAAAGGATGATAATCGTCGCCGTTATAATCTTTAAAAATAAGTGCGAAACCTCCTTGAATTGACTTTCAAAATGTAGAGTTAACAATCAAAATTTGAAACGAACTATTTTTTTTCTCTCTCTCTCTAGATTTTCGTCTAAAGGTCAGTAGTTACAGCGTGCACGAAGAGAGAGATCTTCGTTTTTGGCGTCATCATTCAAGAAAACGATAACACTTGAATTGCAGATTAGCCATGCAGTGTTTGACAACCTCGCAGCCTCGATATATGCCCGGCGCAGCAGGGGGAAAATCAATCTCTCAAATTAATTAAGCCTATAAGCTTTTATTACGCAATCACGCGCTAATTATTTTCTGGCAGCGAGTCCGCCGTTTTAATAATCATTTTTTTTACCAATCCTTCACCACAAAAAAAGTGTTGAAGGTGAAACACAGAGGATGGAATGCCAATTAAAGCGAAGAAAATTCAATAAATAAAGGGAAGCAAAGGCCAAAGTGACTTTCATCATTTCTTTCTTCACGGCTCACAATTAAAAATGCAAAGCTAAATTGTTTTTAAGGCAGACAATGACATTCTCTCTCTCGTTCCATCATCACATCAACACCTTCACCAACACCATTCTACCTACATACATTTTGTTTATTTATGGCCCATTCTTCATTTCAAAATCCGTATTGTGTCACACAAAGCACCTGTGATATGATGACGGGACAGAAACAAGACATTCTTGGAATTGCCGTTTAACAAGATTCTTTCTTCGAGAATGAGAGTGAAGGAAACTGCAACAAGGAGTAGGATTCATACTTGAGTGATCCCCTTTGCAACGGCCTAAAAGACCAGCTTCTCCTCCCCCGCGTGATGACAACATTGTCTTTCTCTCTCTCTCTCTTATTTGAAGCAATGTCATTGTATCATTGCGATTTCATAATATAAACTTTTTTCCAATATTAAATTACCCATTTAAACAGATCTTTCTATTGCTAACTGGAAGCTATAGAATAGTACATTTTTATGAAAATCATCGTAATTTGACGCTGCTCGCTGCAAATTTATACCGATTTACGTAATTGTTTTGACAATGGCATCAGTAAAAAAATATGCATAGCGCAATTTCGCCAACTAAAGTAGCTCCTATCTGTGTATTACATTTTTTTTCTGAATGTCCTCAAAATACAAAAGGAATTTTTCTAGGAGAGAAATTAGATTGGAAAATATGATAGGGAACAAATTGTCACGACTCGTCGTGAGCCTCATCACATCTCATCATATTGAGCTAAGCTATACACTATATTTCTTTTACTACAATTATTGTAGATGCCCATAACGATTATCTTATTTTTACGTTGCGTCCACGTAATTACCCCCGACTATGAGGATGACAATGACGAGAGGATGCTGATGTCCTAAAAAATACACAACAGTTTTCCATATTTCCTACGCTAGGGTATCTAATTTTGCCAAAGTTATGTTTTTTTTCGCGAATGTCACTCTTTTCATAAAAGGTTTTACACATTTTGCATTACTATTCTCACAGCTAATTTACGATTTTTTTTCTCTCTCTCTTCATTTTCCCTTGATCTACTGACCAGAACATACAGCCAGACTTACGAAATGAAACGTGAGCCCTCCTCCTACGCACTTTGAAAGAATGGCTGTTAAGCCTTGATACTGCCACTGAGTTGATGTTGCCACTGAAAATTGTTGACAATTGACAATGGACAGTTGCGAAGATATTTTTTTGCGAATGTCAGAGAGGATCTCCTCTGATCTGCGCTCCTCTCAAGCTGTGCGTTGAGACTGTCACAGCGAGGCGATAGTTTAGAAAATCTCAGAGGCGACAATCCTCCATCTCAATAACAAATATATGGACTGTTGACAGATTCAATCATTAAATGAGTTAGCAGAAACGTATGTACACCTTCATTAAACTACGTATTTTCAACGGGCTTGGAAAGAGGACGCCCCCACTCGCGTGACGGAAACTGATCTAGCCAAACAAACCGTTGCTACATTTATTTTGACTCTGATTTATTATTATTTTTGGACAAAAGCCTTTTAGCCAATTTCACTATCACATCTTATCTTCAATTTCACCCTAAAACGAGGAAAAATGCAGAAAAATTGATAACAGGAAATGAACCATTTAAGCATTTATTGGGAGTCTGATTGATGGGTGTGATACTCAAAAGATTTATAACCCACTATACTTATAAGTGCTATGCATTCCGCGACCTACACAACTCATAGACACAGGTCCAAGTCCCATTTGCATAATCCCCCAATATATTCCAACGCATTGAGAATGGCAAAATGATACTTACATACACACATACGTCGGTTGGCGCGTCACCGCGACACTCTTATCAGTGTGTCCACTTTTATTTTGTTTTCGCATTTAACGAGGTAAATATTGACGGAAGATTAAGTAGAACGAAATGAAAAAAGGGAGAGAGATTGATAACGCATTCCCATTGTGTGGGCTGAAGTGTATTCGAGATGATTACAACAACGCATAACGGATGTAGCTGAAATATAATCTTGCTCAATGTCCACACACACACAAAAAATCAGATATTCTTTTTGGGGGGAAACACATGCACAAGTACTAAAAGGTTGTCAAACGCGAAAAATCAGTATCGCAACAATTTGCACAAAGAGCAAGCTCCAAACACACGCTCCCCTAATCATCAACAGGGAGAGGGGATTGAATCAAAAAGTGGCAAATTGCCATTTAATGGAACCACAAACATGGAACTGCTCCCCTACATCTGGTGACTTCATCCTTTTCCTTCAACTCTAATTATGCACTTTTGCTAATCCTCTTGCCTTGACCACTCCAAAAATCAAAAGACAAAATTGATTGTGATTTAATTACCACAAGGTCTTACTTACTTACTAACTCGACTTGGTCGTCGCGAAAACCTCTGATGACAAAAAAACAGCCTTTTGTCACTTCCACAAAAAGAGGCTCATGGAATGAATGAGAAAAGGAGAGCACAAAAACCAGCACAAG
>JAHZMY010001697.1:0-34351 GCA_027743915.1 Seira sanloemensis | reverse complement strand
CTCCGGGAGGTGTTCCACACTCGATAAACTTCTTTTCAATTCTGTCCTCAATATACTGTCTCGCCTTGGCCATCGCTTCCGGAAGTCTATCCGAGCAGTCATAAATCCTAATCCTTTTCAGGTTCACCTGCAACCGTCCATCTTGTCCCTTGGGAGCGGCGACCACCCCATTCCCCAGCTCTTTGGTAACACATTTCATCCACTCCTCAGCGGATATGGTGTGTCCCTTCCCCGGCATCTCCTTCGGAACGGAGCACCTCCCATGAATGTAGTCATCCGATGACCTCACTAGCACCAACACAGGACGATTCTGATGCTCTGCCACTCTCGTAATCTTTTTCAAGCTGGTGAACTCGTGGTCACTCTCGAACATCCTCAGGATGTAAGTGACATCCGCACTCCTGGAGCTGGAGAACTCGGAGGCAATATCATGGACCATTCTGGAAATCTCTGATTGCTCTTGTGACTTCCACAATATCTTCTCAGCCTCCTGAAGCATCTTGTCGGACTCTACATGGACCTCGAGGGGGAGAAGTAGCTCTGGCCTTTTGAGACACTCGTTCGTCTTGTCCACCAATATCCTCAAAACCTCTTTGGTCTTGGCAGTAGCCTCCTCATTCACTCCAGGAATTTTGCACTCTTTGCAGAGGTCCCCAATCTCCTCCAGACAGTTCAATATCTCCTGTCCGTACCTCAGGCTTATCTCTGCATTAAGTCCTGTGGCCATCACAAGCTCACTGACGCCCTGCTTCTTTCCCGGATTCGACTTCTTGATGACTACCAGAGGGATCCCATACTCGTTCAAGTCACTTTGCATCTGATGAATATCCTCTTGTGTGAGCTCATTTCCCTCGCCCTCCAGTATGGTAACTGTCATTTCGCACGTTTTGTGGTGAGCCTTTTCATTATCAACGCGGACGACTCCGTATCTCTTCCCCAACCACCATTTCACGGCCCCGACAGCCTTCGCACTCATTTCCCGTCCGAAGCGGATGTCGTTGTCTATTTCGTACTTGGTCACGATTCCTTTCCTCCGTAGCCCAATTTCGGGGACATTCTTGACCAAGTGGAGTATCCAACCGGAAGGTAGTCGCTTGACTTGGGTGACTCTGAGCTTGCACCCGTTTTCCAGGACTAGTACACCTCTGTCTGTTTCAAAGTCTTCGGAGCCGGGGACGAAAGGAGTCTTATTTAAAATTAGCCAAGAGTCACTATCGCCCCGGGAGATTTCCTCGACGGGGTCCCCATTTCCGTCAAAGATCCACTCCACATAGATACCAGGATTGGGCTCCTGCGAAAGATTCATCGTGGGCTTGCATACCCCACCAGACTCTTCTGGGTTGTAAAGAGCCATTAGCGACTCCAACTTTCGGACAAACAGACGATCCTCATTTTCAATTAGCTCTTTGGCCACCTCATCCCGAAATTGTTTTTTCATGCGTTTCATCTCTTGCTCCATTGCGTGCTTATCAAACGTCAAGCCTAAAGTAGAACAAAGGTCTTCTATTGCCTCTGAGGTAACACCACACGAGTCGAACCACCTGAACGCTGTAGGGCCGTCAACGGCGCCCTTCTCCTTTGCCACGGAGATATCCTCTGGCGTGAGCCTCGAGAGTGAAGGGAAGTCAAAGAGAAGGATCGAGGGAAGATCAGATTTTGACTTGGTCTTACTAGATTTTATAGCAAACTCGGTGTACCGATCGATTTCACTTGATAAGATTTTTGAGATTTCGGGCTTCATTTGGGCAATTTCGGGGAAGACCGAGCCAAGGCTTGATGAGACCGGATCCACACCACATTCGAGGAGGAAGGCGAGACGGTCAGATGAGCTGAGGGAGGACGTTGAAAAGTGCTGGTCAGAAACTGCTAAAGCGCGCTGGACGAGCTTGCGGATTTTGTGACTGCAAAAATAAGTCATTCATGAACTCCATTTGAAACTATTTTGTTACCAAAAACAGAAGAAGATAAATGTGGCTAATTTACTTTGTCTGCGGAAGAATGCCATCAGACAGGGCCACCGTCACAGCTCGCATGTGATCTGCAAATATTCTGTAGCATCTATCCCTTTCTCCGTCCGGGCCAAAGCTGCCTCTATACTCGAGTCCTTTGGTGTGCTCCCTAACCTTTCCAAAAATTGGCTGAAAGAGATCTGTATCANATTCTGTAGCATCTATCCCTTTCTCCGTCCGGGCCAAAGCTGCCTCCATACTCGAGTCCTTTGGTGTGCTCCCTAACCTTTCCAAAAATTGGCTGAAAGAGATCTGTATCATAATTGGAAATTTTCCCATTGAGTACCGCACACAGCCTCTCCAGTCCCGCGCCCGTGTCTACCACATGGCTCAAGGGTAGCCTTTCCAGTTCTCCAGAGCTGGTTTTATTATACTGCATAAAGACCAAGTTCCAAATTTCCACAATCTCCCCCGAATCTCCATTAATTTCGTTCGAAGGGTGTAACGATGGACCACGGTGGTCATAATGGATTTCCGTTGAAGGGCCACATGGGCCTATTGAGCCCATCTGCCAAAAATTTTCAGAGGTGAAAGGAAGGATTCTAGAAGGGTTGACTCCAATCGACTCCCAGAGTTGTTTGGTTTCTTTGTCCACGGGCACAGAAGGGGATCCGGCAAAGTAGGTGACATACAGACGGTTCGGGTCTAGGCCAAAGTCCTTTGTCAGCAACTCCCATGCCATGGCACAAGCTTCTTTCTAGAAAATTAATAAAAGAAAGTAGTTCCATTATTTTGTCGAACGTGACTATATTTAGAATTTCATGTACAAGCCGTTCAACAATTAAAGAAGCGACAATGAGTAAGATTGCCAAGAAGTCTTATTATATTAAAAAAAACATTGAGATGCACACACTTGATTCATCCCCGCATTAACAAACGCCAAAGACGGATCATTTCTTGGGACAATTGAACTGCTCGGAACTAAGGTGTGAGGATAGGTCGAATTTTTCAAGAAATACTGAATAAATGTATCTCGAACTTTGGCAGATGTCCACCTCATTTTGACTTGGAGGTTTTCGCAGAGATCTGGACTTTAGTTGTGTGATTAAATGTAGAATAAAGTCATTTTTACACCGAGCACGTCTGTATTATTGTCATAAAATGATATCCACTAAAAATTACAACTTATAACTGACTTTCTAACGCGATATGTAATAACTGGATGTGCATCTAAGCTTTAGACAGAAGTAACCTATTAATTCAACTGTGTTGCTAGTTTTAAGTATTAATCTACTTAATTTAAATTATCAAAGAAAGTCTAAGAAGTCACCGGTAAATGTGCTATTACTGCATTAAAAATCTTTTTTTTGACTTGTCTCATGTTGGTGCACAACAGCATGGGGAATGGGTAAACAAAACTGGTCCATCATGGCCAAATGGCAAGTAAGATACACGTGAGAGTCTTGTACTAGTGGTCATCATATGTTTAAGTAAATATGTACTAAAGTGTATTTTATTTTTCTGAAGACGATTAATTTTAAATGCACATTTGCACATGTCGTTTGTAAAGTGACAAGATTAAGGTTTTGAGAAATAGGGATAAAGAATAACTCAACATCTCTAAAAGTATCTTTTGTGACTGCCAATCCATTCTTCCGGCTCTTCAGTGAATAGAAATTCTAATTTTCTCATGGAAATTAATGTGCAATGGACTAACGCATGGATTTTTGAAAATATTTTTGCATTTGAAGATAAAAATTAACCTGTTTTGAGTGTCACCAGCTATTTTTTTTTTGTATTCTAAACAAAGCAAGTATGTTTGTGTCAGATTCTTCGTTGAGCTTCATGGGTACCAAATTACGGGTGATAAGCACGGAAGGTCTACTCGTGGGAAACCGAGTTTGAGCCCACAGCCACCATAGATTCGATCAAGCGGTTGGCAATCCAATATTTCTACCCTTCGGAGGCAACGACAAGTCCTGACCAATTTAGAGGTAAACACAATACGGTCTTTTTTTTACTCTGTTCGTTCTTGTGCTCCATTTACTTGAATTCGGTGGATAATAAATATTTCTTCTCGTGTATTAATAGTGATTTATCCAGCGGAAGGGCGCACCTTGCTGGAGCACCACGCTCTTCACGAAGAACACATCAAAGGAAACGAGGTTTTACTCTTTGTCCGTCGACGTACAGCAGCAAATGCCGTGGCAGCCGTCCTCCCCACAACCCCACCCAACGCGAATTGGAAATCGCACAATGAGCCAAGACTCTGAGATGAGACCCCCGACCGCTGCCGAGATTTTAGCTGCCACGAAGGATCTCCCAGAGGTTTCAAAACCACAACCCACATCCCCAAAGCCGACTGGTCCTAAGACACATGCTAATTACCACCCTCTTCACGCCACTCTATATGAAGACTCGTCCGAGTCCAACGTGGACTTCCAGTTGGAGCTAAGGAAGATTATTATCTCGCTAATATCTGTGATGGCAACTCTACTTCATGGAAACCCTGATGCTGATCTCATATGCAAAGAAATGCACCAGCGCATTCAGCACCGACTTAAAATTAGTAGTTCAAAGACCATCGAAGGCACCAAGTTCCAGTATCCTGCTCCTCCAGAGATTGAGTGCACTCCGTTGGGAATAATTTCAGGGTTGACGGAAGCCAAGAAAAGGGAGTTTCGACCAAATCCGAAGGCCCTAGAATCATTGCGGCAAATGGGCTTCCAGGACGAGCAAATTGTGGACGGTTTGAGAGCCAACAAGAATAGCAAGGATGCTGCCTGTGAATGGATTCTCTCTGGCAAGGGCAAGACTGACATTGAGGCTGATGATACACACGGACTTGACCAGAATAGTCATTTATTCTCGGCGCTAGTCTCCGCTCCAACTGTCCGACTAGGACTGAATAATCCCAAGACCCTTCTGGCCTTTTTAAATATTTTGGAGAGTCCAGCGAGTGCAAATGCTTGGCTAAATGATGTTGATACGGCACCGGTGCTTAGCTCAATTTTTAAGATTTACCACGCGGAGAAACATGCGGCGCCGTTGACTGAACAGAGCTAAAAATTAAGGGGCTTCTTTAGATTTAATCAAATATCAACTTATATAATTGTACTCGAAGTCAACCTCAAACTTGAATAACCCAGTATTAATAAATCCAGTGCGTTTAAAGTTGCTTTATAACGTATTTGAATTGTGAATTTTTTTGTAATGCCAGCATTTTACAACTCCTTCCAGTGTACAGGAGTCATCGTCTCTGTACCTTTTCCAATTGGATCAATGAAAACTGTATCGCATGTACATGATTCCTTGCGTATGGACTTAATAAACGATGTATTAATTGATATACATTTGCAATGATCTGGAACTTGTTATCTTTATTTTTAGACATTCATAAAGTTATACCTATTTAAATTATATATCCATAATGTACTGTTCGCAGCATACTTACAATCAGATCCCAATGTCGTCCCAAACGCACACGCCTTTCATACCTTCAAGTATTACGAATCATTAGTAATAAATTTTTTTTCCCTAAACTTACCGTCATTTAAAGTTGTCCGAATCTCCAAACCACGCATTCTTTGCTGAGATAATCGTCATGTATTTTAGGTGATGCGTAAGAAGCAATCCCAGTTTGACATCTTCTTGACTTGTTCTGAATGAGCATGCACGAAGCAGAATGAATAATCAATCGAATAATGCATCATAATATGAAAATGTGATGATGTTATGAAGGTGAAAAAAATGAATTGGTTGAATTGTTTTAATCAATTTTATTTATTAAAATTGGTTTGGGTCTTTGCCGCACTATATAAGTGCTCACGGACGGCATCCTACCTAAAGGCTTCATCAACTCGGGGTTTATTAACGTCCGTGGACCCCTTCCCGAGTTTCAGCCAATAGGTCACCGGACACGATGACTTGGATGATTTTTTGATGCTGACATCCTCTCCAAATATATGATTTTTTTCAAATTTATGGCTTGGGGTCTTGTCTCTGTGAGATGCATGCTTCCTCCAATTTTTTCTACACTCGAACAAATTTTCCTTTTGATTCAAGCAGAGATGCTTTTTTGGTAAAAAGATGTCCTTTAACACTTGGATGTGATGATTCAGAAGAAGAAGACGATAATTTGATGAACTGAAGTCCAACTCTATTTCCCCGCTTCGCCTGCCGGATTCAATTTAATTTTTCCCCAAAAATAATTACATTATATTGTAATATTTTGCTTACGCGTAACTCCTTCAACTGATTCGACAACGTAGAGTGGGTACCGATTCAACGATTTTTTCTGCGACCCTGGCGAAGGATGACTTGGTCCAAATTACCGAAAAATCCTAAACCTCCTACAAGTCTGCCTGGCCTTTGAAATCTTATCGGGGACTCGACTCAACTCAGGACTCTCTGGTCTTCTTTGGAATCTGGGATATTCATTTCTTCACGTACTAACGGGGGGCTCCCACGGGAAAAAAAGATTTTCACTCTGGTCACATGACAGCTTTTCCTGGACCGATTTTTGCGCTATCTTTCCGGGGGATGCTTTCTCCACTACTACTCGGATAGGTAAAAATAGTGAATCTACAGTGGACTGGAAAATGGACTGGATATCTTTCTTCGGTCCTTCTATTTCTTTTCTGAGTGGCTAAAAGGGTAAAAAGGGTAGGACTCGTATATCTGAAAAAAGACAACTTTTTGGCTCTTGTGTACTCTGGAGAATTTCCTCCGTTTTTCTCTCTGTGCTTCCAATTCCATCTCAATCGATGTAACTGCGGAAGTTGTGCAGTGAGACGATATGCAAGAACCGCGTCACGGTTTGCATTTGAAAAATATTTCGGAAAAAAGATATATATCTGAGCTGCCCCTGCAAAAATGAATAAACCTGGTGGGATGATTTCGCTCTTTTCAGGATGTTTTGGTGATGAGACCCAGATTTAGGATGATAATTGAAATATGTGATGATTTGTTGAAAAAATGATGATCTGATGACGTGATGAGACACTGCGTCACAGTGTAATATATTTCTCTCTCAAAGATTTCTTTTGGCTTTCTCTAAAAATATTTTTGCATGAGGATGGTTTGGTGTAAAGAAAAATTTTTCGTAAAAAGGTATATCTGGATGTACGTGAAGAAAGAAAAATGGTGAGAAAAAAGAGATATTTTTGGAATGGTATTTTCTGGATTATCTCAAGTAAAAAAAGATTTCTTTGTAAAGGTGGTGTGCAGACTTCTTCTCTCTACGAACTTTTACTCTCTTTGGCTCCGGATACCTCCCTTCTTTCAGCATGGAAAGGCTGGGACCACCAGTGACTGGTTTGTCCTCAGGTTGGTAAACGGTAGACGTTGACTTTTTTACATTATGGATCGAGTCACGACCATGCTCCGCTTGGGCTTAGCAAGCCCAGCAGTCAAACCGAGACACGGTTTGGAAGGTAGTAATATTTTTACTTTCTCGTATTTTCTTTTTTAGACTTAAGTAGACTCTTAAGTTGGATAATTATTTTACATTTTTTTTCTCTCTATGCGAAACATTTCGCATTCTTTTCTTTTTTTATATTTTAATACTTTTTTTAGCTTTTTTTATAATCCAATCTTGAACGGTTTTGATCCCAACTTGAATCCGACCTCTTATTCGTGTGTGACGTTTGGACGATGAAGTGTGGACAGGCCTGTGTGCGGGTTTGGGTTGACTTACTTACTTCTATCTTCTAGGCACAAGACCGAGCTTAATTAAAAGCATCGGAAACGGACTGCAATGATTGAGACCTCATCATATTTTTCTCTTGAATTAGCCGAGTCACGGCATAAGTGGAATAAATCTTGCGTAATCTTGGAATATCTAGGAATAGCTCGGATGACGACAACCCCTTATCCTTGTATCCTTATCCTTAATGCCTCCAGATAACCATACGGCCTTCAGTGATAGCTCCTTAATACTAGACCTCTTCCAATGACCGAGAGTCACTCGGTATGCATTACAAATAGATTTTTTTAGACTCCAATAATGCACAGGCACCCTCTATCGGGTCCGCCATATGCTGGACTTCAGACTTGACTTTAGCTTGTGGTAGAACCTCCTTTTTGACTTTTCACCTCCTCACTTCTCCTTACGTGGGTTGACCCCTTCCTCTCCTGCTTTCACACCAAAAACTATAAAATAACTATTCACTTCTTCTCTCTCCTAGCACCGCCAGCATGGGGGCCTCTACACTGATGATGAAACGATGACACTATACAAGACTGCGGGAAGACGATATTTACACCGGAATGATGATGATACGTACTCGGAAACGCTTTGCTCCTTTCTTAACAAATACGACTTCTGCAACCAACTTTCTCCCTGCTACGCCAACTCCAACCAAAAATGCACCATCTTCGCCTGAACGAGGAGAACCGCTACTGCTCGAACCAATTTTTTTTGCCCTTTTGGCTTTTTTGATTTTTTTAAACAATTTCCTGCTGTTAATTTTTTCTGGAACTCTTTTCAGTATTTTTGTTCTTTTTTTGCTTTTGCAAAATTTTTGTTTAATTTTTTTATATAGTAAACAAAATTTGTTAGAAAAGATATACAATGCTTCGTATTTTTTCAAAGTTGATTTCATGTAAATTTTTGCATAGTTTGTAGTTTGCGCTTTCAATTTTTTGATTTAACTTAATCTTTTGGCTTATACGATTTTTTGTCAAGTAAAAATTTACAAGAAGCAATGTCTCAAAAGTTGTTTTTGATTTCATTCGGTTTTGACTCAACATAAGTCTGGCTTATTTGACTTTTTCTTACGTAAAACATTACAAGAAGTGATATAGAACAATGTTTATAATTTATATGTCAATATTGGTATTCCTTTAAACTAACAATACCGTATATTCAATCAACCTTTATATTTATTAAGTCATATAATTGACTGACAAAGTTTACTGTACTTTGGTACATACATGTTCTGAGAGAAGCTAATAATATAACTTATTAGCACAAATGAAGAGTTTACAATGACAATGCATTGATATGCCTAAAAACATTTCGAGCTTTCCAAGTCTCGGTTTTTTGTAAAAGATGATTATAGGAACGATAATGAAGAACCATGATAATTATAACATACATTTTTTGTTTCGATCAAAAAAGTTTTACTCTTGCCTAAAATGTATATTTATGATGGATAACTTTCCATACATAAAATGCACACAACTTCAACAACTAAGTTTTTTTAAATGACTTATGTTTTTAGAATCGCTTTAAACTTTGAGAGCGAATTCTCTAATTTTTTTTCAGCTAGTACAAATTTTTTCAAAGCTCAACTTGCCTACATGCTAAACTTTTATAACGGAGCTCGGTTGTAAATTTTCTCATTTGATATCCATTTTGTTACGTATTGACATTTTCAGACGCATTTGAATTTCTCCATATTCATACCGTTTTTATTGCTTTAAATTGACATAATACTTGGAAAGCATAATAATTTTCCAATATGTAGATATTTCAAAGTTGGCTTCCTAATTTAATTCTAAAAACCTCGATTTGCGAAGTTAGGCTTCTTAATTTAATGCTTAAAACTCCTAAATAGCCAAGTTGAGTAATCAGAAGTATATATTTATACATTATAATTTTTTGGGAAATAAATGTCTGTCTCACAATGCATTTGGATATTGTGGACTTTATCAAACGTAATTTTATAACTAAATATTATATTGCATTCAATTTGAACAGTTTTCAATCCCTACAGAAAACTAAAAGACGACAAGTCATTTTTCCATCAACTGGATTGGATGGCATAATATTTTGCATAGACAACTTTCTCCATAAAATCAATGGATTTGTTTTAGAAATAGACATGTTGACAAATATTGAAATCAAGATTAACTTGGATTTGCATTCGATCATTTATAATTTCTTTTTGACACAAGATGTATGTACTGTAGGGTACAATTGTGACATTTTAGTTAGAATTGTAATGAAGACCGACTTTATAAGGTCGGGAATGATTTTTTTCCGCATTTAACTTTGTAGCTCGATTATTACAATACTTGTTTCTCATTCACATTTTCAAAGACAATATTTTTTCTAAATTTCTCCATTCTGTTTACTTGATCAAGCTTTTGAACCATTTTCCAACAACTTTACTTCAGCTGAATTTTTCAATCGACTTGGAATAAGCGCTTTTCCGATTTGCAAAAAGTATATGCGTATATCTGTTGGTTCTAAAACCATTTCAAATCACCATCAAACTTGTTTCGGGAAAATTTCCTCAAATGCACAAACTTTCACTAAACTTATATTTCAACCAATAAGTCTAATTTTTATGTTCAACCCAACCTTGAATTATAAGTATTCAACACTTTTTTACACACTCTTTAAAGTTTTTAGATTTGTAACCAGTTCAAATATTTTTTAGATTTTACATTTATTATTCTTTATCCCAAAGTATTTTTAATCGCTGTGTCGCAGACAGCACTTTTGGGTTTAATTTGATTGCTGTACTCAGACAGGACTTTTTAATACCTTTTATTTGGTACTGCATACCAATTTTAGACTGTCACCGGCTTTTCCACGGTTCCAGTTTCAAACCTCAACATTTCAGCTAAATAACTATGTAGCTTTCTTTTAAATATATATATATTTATTTATGTAATGGTGATTGATGATGAGACTGCTGGATGTGAACATATTTCTTTGTATCCTTATCCTTCCTACTGCTTGAGACTTCCTGATGTGTAGTTAGTATAGCATACTATGACTATATTACACTTCCGGGAGAGCCATTTCATTTCCTTCGCGTTGGACCATTAATACTTGCTAGAGCTTAATTAGATTAGGTGAGTCACACCTGGAACACGCTCCATCCCGCATACATTATCTTGACTAAATCTTGCTACTTGCTTATATCCTTCCTCTCTGGCATATCTTGAATTACAACTTGCTTCATTATCCTTAATGGGTTGTTGAACACACCGAAACGCCGTGACTATCACAGTCAACAAGGCATTTTTTCTTCAGAGCTCGAGGCTCGTTCTCACGTAAGCTGAATTTCCAAGCTTAGGATCATATTTTTTTTCGTCATCTGAGCACACAGATGGAAATGGATTTTACTCATTATTGCTTATCGACCTTATCTTCATAAAGCGAGACCTGCTTTGCATCTTGATTACATCTGATTCACAGATACGATGGAGATGAACCTCCTTGCTATCGCGCAGTCATAGCTTCCCAACCTTGTATGGAGGGTAGACATATGACGCGTCTCGTTTTCCCAGAAAGCTCTTCGCAATCGGGCATGGCATATGATCACCAGAGCCGCAGCGCCGACAACTGCACCACGTGTCAGGGACCAGGTGTAATGCGGCGCATCGCGCTTTTTGGTGCCATGGGACTTCTTCCATCACTCATGGTGACTCGTTTGAGGAGCCCCACCCGAAGGCGGAGCCTTCCTCATTTTCTTTCTTGAGCAAAAAAGTGGCACCTGGCAACAGGCGCCTCCATTTTGGTTTCGTTTTAGAGAAGTGGCCACAAGGGCCATCGTTCCCTCTTTTGAGAACGTGGCAACTGCTAAGGAGCCACTAATTTCCCAATGATTTGATGATGATTATGGGGCATCTGTTAAGATGCCTCTCACTCTCTGGTTGACTCCAATCATCCTGCCTGCCACCATGATTCGCGCGTTGATTAAGGGTACACAACTTTTCTCCTTGCTTCCTTCCAATCCTATACTGCCTTCACCATGAACTGCGTGTGTGGGATGCTTTTTCCTTCCCGATTTTAAAAACTTTTTCCCGTTTTCCTTGCATCCTGCTTCCATTCCTTTTCCTCTTTAACTCTGCCTATTTTTTCAGCCTCAAAATCAGAATGAATCGAGTCACGATTTATTCCCTCACTTTTATAGCCTGGGATGACCTTATCAAGATTTCCCTTTACACCTTGAAGGCGGATGAAGACACTTGCCGTATCACTTATCTGACTGACCCATTTTGTGACCTCTTCGGCTGGGGTGAGACTTGACACAGATGCGAGGACTAAAACCGAGATAGAGAGTATCGCCACGCGCGAAATCATCTATCTCCCTTAATATACACCTCTTTGAACCGCTTACTGAGTGGACACACGTAAGCCATCATGTGACGATGATGATGGTTGGGCTGAGAACACAGCGCATTCTGATTTGAGCTCTATACAAAAGGTGATGATTTCTCTCTTGGCTTGATATGTATTTCGCTTTCTTTTTTGATGAGGACACATCATTTTATCTCTGCAACTCTGAGAAGGATCTTCAAGAACCTAACTCAGCTTAGCGCCGGCGAAGACTGACCAGCCTCTCAGGCTACGGCCGAGTCTCCGCCAGAAGAGGAGAGTGGCGATGAGAACACATCTTTGACGAAGATACAGAATCGACCATTTCTGGCCCAGCGACTAGACAAGGTTCACAGTAGGCAACTACCGTATACCTTGATGGCATGGGATTACAGACTCTGCTTTTACTTTTCAGCCAAATCCAAAGGATTTTCTCCAGTGGGCAATGGGCCGGGAAGAACACACCGGGAGGTACGCAATGAGGCGGCATGAAGTGGTGAAAACTCACGAAAGGGACGATATTTTTGAACTGCTTACAACTTTGGCGTCGGTGGTGGGTCGACTTTCTCTTTTCGGTTAGACGTAGGAAAGCACCTACGTGTAAGGTAATAAGCAATATTGACGTAGGAGCACCTACGTTTACTCTCCATTCTTGATGACTCGACAACCACCTTCTTTCAATACTGCCATATGCCAACTGCTCTAACTGACTGCTTGCTCCTGGGGTCGGGAATCAATGATGACTGCTTGGGAATGGAAAAGGTTCGGACCGTTTGAATATTCTGCATGCCTCCTTTTTGATTCGATGAAGCAGGGTCATGATAACGCCCTGGGTTGGTGAGGAGGACTGAAAGATGAGAGATGACGGGACGACAGTGGTGCTACTATCTTAAGCCTTTCGAATATTCTTTGCATTTTAAGACCATTCCAGTCCATTGATGGATGATGCAGACGCTCAATTTAAAAGTGGAAGACGAATTGCTGTAGACTTGATGTAACTGGTTACCGGACTGGACCCTGATAAATCTTATGGTATAGATGGAGGTCATAAATGTCCTCAAAAGACGAAAATAAAAGACGATTGAGTGAACCGTCTGAAAGAACAGAGGCTTCTTAAAGACGAAAGATGAAAATGCCAAAAACATGGCATGCCATTACAACTCTGGGCGTTTCGTAGACTGCAAGTATCCATTTTCAAATGATGTTGTATGACAAGCTTTTATCACGCCCAATTTAGCGAAAAGCAACCTTCTAGCTTTTAGAAATTACAAGATATCTCGAATGGCCAATGAAACGGGAGGATGAAAATGAAGTGGTTGGTAATTGGTAACAGCCTAAGCTTTAGCTTCACATTGATATAAATTGATGGGTCATGATGACCACGGCTCTTAGGCTGGGTAAAGTTCCTCCCTGGATAAGTTGTACAGAATGGATGTATAATAATAGCAGTGGCAATAAAATGGCGGCAGTGTAAGCAACCAGCATTCAGCTTATCAAAATCCGTATTTCCGAAAATCCTTAATTCGTCTATAATACTTGGGGTGATGGTGATAGGGCCATGTTGTTGATTATTTAGCAATTGTTTTATTAACCCGCCTCCTTTTGATTTCTGGACTTTTTTTCGATCTTCAGCCAACTGTATGACATTTTGCAATATACTATACACAAAAGTTCTTTTCAGCAACTTTAACTTTTCGATAACCTTCCCAATAACAAGACACTCATTTTGTAAAAGTTCTGCTTTTTTCTGCCCATCTACTTTTAAAGATTTACTCAACTGCATACATATGCCAATCGTAGGCAATACGATGGTGGTTGGTGGGAGCTTGGTACATGATGACCTATCTGGGATGTTTCCGCATTTACACATGAAATTGGCATTTTGACAACATTTTCCGCCAAAGCTCAATTGAACATGCCAACCGTAGGCAATGTGCAGCGAGCATTACTTGAAGCTGACTTATCTCAGGTAAACTGACGTGAAGACTTTTTCGGCATAAGATGTACTCCATACTTTTACTTGATAATTATTCCGCCAATCCTTACACCTGCCAACCGTAGGCAATGTGTAGGGTGATCTTTATCTTATTAGATGGGTCAGTGGTATGTAACCATTCCAAGACATATAATTCCGCCTTACTCTCTCTCAAATACAGATGCCAACCTTCGACAGAAGCTTAATTTTCATATTCATTGATTTGCCGTGGCAATGATACTTTGTAACTTAAATGGATTCCGCCTTCTATTCATAACTCTTTCAAAACAATTGCCAAGTTGGGATGTGTTAAAGATGATAGTAGCATGCGTAAATCGAAGAAATCGTAAAGTATCTCACTGACCGTTTTCGAAGCAATTGCACACATTTTCAGAAGTGATGGTAGTGGTAGTTTCAGGTCCTAAGTCCGTATCGTAATGTAACGTAATGATGCTCTCAACCGAAAACTGCATGGGACGAATGATACGCGAGTGACTGGCTAACTGGACATGATCTGGTAACAGGAGTAATGTCAGGAAGGCGTAGATAGGTCAAGATAAGGGACGATATGCCATTTTATATGCGCCGACGGCTGTGAACTGCAAAATATACAAAAAAAGTAACAAGCGAAAATTAGTTTTTGCCCAAACATTATTTTAATAACCAAACTACACTAATATCTACCGAAAATAAAATAATTTAATTAGTTTAATGCAACTTACGTCACTGGTATTGTGAGCGTTGGTCCACGTTACTTGTTACTGTCGCGTTGAATTTGTTTGATAAGGCACGTGTGTGAAGGTTGCTTTTTTAAAATAAACTCCCATGCGATTCGTCGATTTCCTATTCGCTGAATAATGATCGCTGTCGCCTATCTCAATACTGGGGGAATGTACGATGTCCTATGATCTTAACTGCTACGCCTCTCATTGACCCAGGGATATTTGGATGGTGACGACGGACCCAAACTAAACTTAGGATGCATAGGGGGATTTTCGCTCTTCTCTTGTCGCGCGCGCTTGCCTTTGACCCTATAGTTTTTCTCGATGGCCTTCTCCTAGATTAGGTAATTTTCGCCTCTGGGGGAAATGGACGCCGTGGAATGAAGACCCATTTTGTTTTTTCTGTCGAGATGATTCTGACTCTAGATGCTCAGCTAACAGGAACCCGAACCCAATGTGATATCCTAATTGGAGGAGAGCGTCCGCAATGTACGCGACCAAACCAAAATATGATGCGACCCGGTCCTGATCAAATGACATATTTTCTTTCTGACTAAATGCACCCGGATTCGTAGAAGGAGAGGACGACCGTGCGGTTGCCATTAAATCCCATTTTGAGAACACACGACACATTTATTTTTTAGGAAGAGCTGACGTACACTACAATTGAGATGACGCACGCCGCTTCTCTCTGCATTTATTTTCCAAACTTTAAACCGGGGGATTATAACTTCAGTGAACGCGCTATTAAAACTGCTTAAAGCTTTTCTAGAAAAAAGACTTAAACGGGAAAAGAAACAAACATATTTTTTGCACCATTTTTCATCATTCCATGAGAATTGAAATATTAAATATTAAAACGAATAAAAAATACGTATTGTTTGGCTTTTGCGCAGAAAGGCACCTTTTGCCTCAAACGAACTTAACGGATATTTTTTCAGTAGATAAGCCAATTGACTTCCAAACAGACTGCTAGATTTTGCACGAGTAGCTTCACAAAAAAAGAAGAAAAAAACACATCTTTCCACAAATTAACTTTGTGCGTGCAATGCAGCAACGCGGATGAAATTTGATGATAAAAATTGGATTAAACCGATTACAAACATTGTTTGATAAGCACTTATCCATTAAAATAAGAACATGACACGAAGATTCTATCTCGGGTGGACAATGAACCAACTTGCTTCCGTTTTAAAGCACAAGACGGAGAATACCTATACAAAACTGGGAAAAACAAACCTCACAAAAGAGAAACATTTCTTCCAAACATTTTACACTTTCCATTTTAAATATGAATTGATAAAGATGATATAAAAGGATATCAATAAAACTTAACTTCCACCGAAATTGTTTTTACACAAAAGAGTGCAATAAACTAACAATGCACTATAGTAGGGATATTGACATTTTACATGAGATTTTTTTATATAAATGAATTTAAATTTTCATCTGGATATGGACGACTTTCTCCTGCCTTGAGCTGAATAGGCTAATGGCACGGCACAATTTTGACTGACTGGTGAAGGCACGTGTGAGGGTGGAAATCATTTACAGACGACGAAGACCTGTACCGTGATGAAAAAACAACTTTTTCCCACAACAAATATTTTTTTGACACTTAAACTAGCTTACGATTTTCAAAATTAACAATGCACAGATTCGCGGATTGGTGAGTCGCTGTGATAAGACGAGCCTTTTGTGGGTATGCGACCTGAGACCCAACGACCTGCGTGGGTCTGAGACTGGCACGGGAACTGACTCACATCCACATAACAAAATGACGAGGGGGCCATTAGGCTTCGGATTTTGCTCCGACTGGTGAACACTGACATTGACACTGTTTACACCTGTTAAAACTTTTTTCAAAAGGAAAAAAAACTGCCAAACAATTTGTGCCTGCAATTGACACGTTAAGTTCACCTTTTCAGAAAATTATTATGTAATTTCAAAAAAGAACATTCTAAATGGTACCGTCGTAATTCAAATATCTTTTAGCTTCTCGCTTTAGAAGGGATCTTGGCCCTCTGCCTAAAATATATTAGCCCAGCTAAAAACCATCTTCCTTGACCATTTGAACTCGCCACCGAGTTTAGATCGTACATGGTTTTCCTACAGACAGGACTAACTTTAACATTTTTTTGGGAAAAACGAAGAATAAAAGTGACCACAATTTATATTTAAGCCTTTTTGAAAATTATTCCTTCAAGAATTTATAGACTTTCCAAATCATGTTACCATCTCCCAATAACAGTGGAGTTTTGCCCAGTGGTAACGACATAATGGCCAGAAAACCTGTTACAAACGCTTTCAAAAGCCTCGTTATTTTCTCCGCGCCAACCAAGCGCCGCCGCCAAGTTATTATTTCGCCTTCTGGTTCGGAAATCAATCCTATTTAAAAAAAATAATATCCTTTCGCCCGGCCGAACCTTCATACAAACTTACTCAAAAGAGAAGAGAAAACAACATTTTTTTGCCATTTTGTTCATTCAGTATTAAAGACATTCCATTCATTTATCATTCGAATTTCAAAAGTGTGATAAAAGTTTACCACTTTTCGTCTTTACCAATTTTCCGTCGTAATGGAATACGCGTGTTTTCCCATATGGTCGTAGTGGCCAAAAAACCTTATACAAAATTCGAAAGGGGGAGACAAAACTGCAAATTGTTCATGTTAGCTTAACCAAATTCATTATGAAATGGTAAAAAAATGAAGTAAACTCGAAGACGTGCTCCGTATGTGGACCGAAACTGGTCAAATGCTTTCCAAAGGCAATGCCGTATCGCAATCATAGCCTGTGTGGAACTGTGTACTAAAAACAACTGCACAATTAAATTACACCCCCGCTCCCCGCATGTTTCCCCAAAATGATTTTCATGAAACGCGTATTTACCAAAATAATTTTTACCGTTTTGTTTTGCATTATCGCAAATTGTGTGACTACAATTCTAGGTCTATACCGAAAGTTTGAACAGGTGGGAACTGTGAGAACTCCGTCTCATGCCCGAAGGTTGAGTGACGCCATGTGCGGCCTTCGCTTCCATAAACTTTTAATCCTGTACATATACTGGTCACCACAAACGCAACAGTGATACCAGAAAATATATTTAAGTTTTCAGAGTAAAAAAGGGACCAAACCTCTGGATGATACTTATGACACTCGCTTCCATCATCGTAACTTTTTTTACAATTTCGAACCCGAGGAACCTGTTCCGAAACAAAAGCCCTGCAGCTTGCTTGCTTGTCGATGTGATGGTTTCTCAAGAGACCTAAAGTATACCCTTCCGTCGGGAATCCTTTCTTCGCCTTACTTTCCAAACTTGAAACGAGAAAGCCATTTTCTCCTTGCATATATTAATGTGATGGAATTTATATAAAACTCATCTTACGACACGATACTATCAACTCTTTTTCTCCGTGATGCTCTTTCTCGAGGACGCAGAGGACATTTTCGAATTGCCTGTGTGACAGAAGAATTTCATTTTTTGACTTTTGAGGGTGGCTGCGACCTGACCTGCCAAGGACCAGCAGCAGTCAACAACCCGTCTCAATATTCCGCCGGAAGGACTGAAAATACAGCATTATAAAAAACACCCTTCAAATAATAATGTGCCCACATACATTAATATATATATAATAAAAAAATTCAACACGTTTTTTCATAGTTAAATCTACCACCAGTTAAGATGGTATACCTTATGATTTATTTTTATAACAATTAGTTTTTCGTCTATTATAAAAGAGTACAATGAGCAAAAAATTGAAGAAAACTGTACTAACGCTTACAGTCGATCTTAACTAACGGGATTATGAAAAATTATAATAAATAATTATGACAATATCACAGTCCATTTGAAGAAAAAAAATCCTTTTTGAGTATCAATTTAAAAAAAATCCTATTTACACCTTGATGGATTTCAGTTCGGAAAAGAAATTGTCTAAACTGGAAATACAAGCTTTTACGTGCTCGTCGCCGCTGGAATCGGAAGTCTGACTAGTCTGAATTTGATTGTTTGGCTGGTATTTGAAAAAGTTGTTATTATTGTTCTCATCATTAAACTGACTACCCTGACTAACCTCATCCTGCACGTTAACTTTGATACTAAGTCGGTAAGAAAATTCCTGAGCTTTTCTACGTTTCTCTTCCTGCTTCAAACTTAAATCTCTCCTAGCTTCTCGTAAAGTATTGGATAAAACAGCCTCAGCTAAAAGGTTACTGCAGCGGGATCGCTTTCGAAACTTCCTACGCTTAATCGTTACATCTGAAATCCAGTTTAACAGATCGGAAATATTTTTAGCCTGCTCCTTTTCCTTTTCTTTACGGGAAGAATCCATACGATAGTAGTGGTCAACAACGTCATCATCGTTCAAAGTTTCAAGAGAAAATAAGTGACTTGGTGGGGCCTTCATTTTTTTCGAAAGGTAAATGACTATAGTGGAAGTAGAAGGGAGTTTTTGTTTTGTAAGAATTGGTTACCAACCCTTTAGTGACGCTCTTTCAGCGATGGACTATCAAACGGTAACGTTCTCCGACCCGGACGCCACAAAAGTCAGTCAGAGCAAGACCTTGAACCGAAAGACCTTTTAGAGTAGTTACCTACAGATCAACAGACAGAAAAATGACAATTAATTTAAAAGCTTAATAATAATGACTAATAATACAGCTATGATGTGTTTTTGAAATTCGCAGATTTTAATTATTGGACTGACGAAATCAGGTGAGGTTGCGGTTTAGATACAAAACATGAGGTTGTGGTACATTTGGAAATTAGTTGGACCTTAATTCAATTATTACCTCTCTTTAATCCTTTATAATTTCAAGTAGGTAATTAGCTAAACTGCGCTTTATAAACAGGCAAAGTCACCTTCAGCAGCGAAAATATTTTTGCCAACAAAACTTTTGTTTACATTAAACAACGACAACCAGTCTTCTGTTTAGCATTATAGCACTGAACTAATTGTAAGACGGGTGATGGATGGTGGGGGTGATATGATAATAAACGAAGTTTGCATGGGAGTGTATTTGCACAAAGAGCAACCCACTTTTTCATCAACCTCCTGTTCACTTATATCCCCATCAGTTATCTTCCTAGCTATAGGTAACTTTTTCTCTAGTTTTATGGTGTGCAAAAATATGTATGTATAACCCTTTCATATTATCCTATTTTCTAAATTTCATATACATACTCTACTATCTACCTACCACCTCACTACTTACGCAAGACCTATCTACATATAATAGCTATATCTGTTTTCGTTCAATATTGGGTCCACCCAACCCCCACTGGCCCACCACCCGACCATACTGAAATAGCATTGCGGTCCCCTACTTGCCTAGTCTTTCTACACCGTTGTTCTTCGATCTTCCTCTCTTGAGTCACGTCATCACACAAAATTTTCCACTCGTAAGAATGTAATATGTATATTGCACACACTGTTCACTCTGGTACTGATTCTCACTACGTAAAAGCTAACCTATTATGCGTCACTGAAGGACGTGATCGACGCCATTTTGGATTTTCAGTGACAATGCGAAATCACTGGAAAATTGAACGCCAAAATGACTCATAAACTGGGCCTTTGCATAAATTTAAACGTATTATCGAGTCAAAGCAACTGATAAACTATTGAATTCCTATCTTGCTGCTTTTTAAGATGTAAATTGGATCGAAACGAGCAACTGTATGCTAATAATTAATTGAAATATTGGAAATGTTTTGAGTGATCTTTGCTTACCTTAAGGTTTGATAGAAGAGCTCCACTTAATGAGTCCTTCCAAACGGGATTCGATCAGGGATGAATAACTGTGCGAAGTCCTGGCGTTGGTGGACAATGACTCCTGTTCCCCTTCAATTTCGATTTCGACTGGGTCTTCTGAAGACAGAACCTCTCGTCTCTACTTTTCTTCTTAATGATATATCTTCTCTCTGGAGTTCTTAAATTTTCAGGACGATTTCTCTTTGATTTAAACAGCTTTCAAAATTTCTAGATTTTTTCTTCTTGATAAAGATGCTTGTATTCTTGTATGCGTTGATATGTTGCCCTGTTTAAGGATGAATGCCTCTAGTAAGATCCGTGCGCCTCGACAACCTACAAGCAAGTGAGGTTGGGGATCTGCGAAGCTTCTGGTTTTCCCTTCTCTTTTTGGCTTTTGTGTTATAATGGCTTAACGTTCTTTAACATCTAGAACGTACCCACGTTAAATCTCTTACGACGTATAATGAAAAACGTTTGTTGTGTACGCGTAAAGCTCTACCAAACACAAAATTAGTGGAAAATTCTCATGTTAAAATTCCCCTTGTTAAAAAAATACAAGCCAAATCTGTTCAAATGTGGCTTATATTTACAAAAGATCTTCATTTATCACCATACCATCCTTATTGCGTACCTGACGATGATGATTACGTGACGTTCTTGATGACATGAAGGCTTCATGTAATACAGATATTTTTTCTAAACATTATTTTTTGACTCGGTAGAATATTTTTCAAGATAACCTAACTATAATTATAAATTAGAGCTTCAGTCGCACAAAAACAAGATAGCTTTAATTTTTCATGTAGATAGACACATATTTTCTGCTTTTCTACCCAGAATGTATTTTGCAATGACAAAAATTGCATTTTAACATTTAAGACAAAAGTCAAACCCTATTATGCAGGTCAGATCCTTTTGTCAGGAAAATTACTGCTGCGCGAGTATTGAAATTGTTAGCGTTTGCGAATAGTGGATATCTCATATCTTAAGTTTCTAACTAGACATCATAATGAAATAATAAAATAAACGTAGCTGAGAGAAGGACGACATAAGCTGACGACAACTTGTTTATGAAATGACTCATAAAAATGGCATCATTACTTATTTTGACTATTGGTTTTTGCGCTATGTGCCATACGTAAAATTTTGCGGAATCAATATTACAGACTAACTCCATAAAATGCATATTTTTGACAAGGTAAGTTTACAGAATATGGGTGCACACACATCGTAAGAATAAGCAAATGCGATTGTGCTACATTAAATACCAATACTACATCAAGGGGCAACGTGACAACTTGTATCACAAATTTTATGGAAGGAATCATAGATGAAATGCAAAACTAATTTTGAGATCATTGATCCATGATCTCTTATCAATATGACATTAAGAAATATCTCAATCAAAATTACATTTCCTCCTGCGTCGGGTTAATAATTAGTAAGACCACATTCTAACCCAGAATACATTTACCAAAAATTTCTAAGGTTAATTCTAGCATATTTGTATGAACATATGATTCCTCTAGTACTTTTATTTTGTTTTGCGGTTTTAGGCATTAGGACTTACTGCTTTTATCGCACATTATAAATTAGTTGTTCAAATTATATTTTGCATACAATATGAGCCAGATACATCGATAATAAATGACAGAAATATATACATATGTGAGCAGAATGAAGCAGCTTAAGGTGTAAGGCGAGAATAGAACCAACATCGAATTTATGTATGCCTACATATTTTTATCCCTTTTTGGATTCTACCGTTCTCACGATATTCTTTCAGGGGATCATTTAAAATCTAATTCCACGAAAATGTTTCACGAAGAATGGATTCAACTATTCATATTCAACAGTTGAATCGTAAAATACGTTGGCTCGAAACCTGCAGTTCTTAATGCAGCTGCATAATGCAACATAAAAAGTTAGTGCAGTTGCGAGTGGAGCAGCTGCATTGGTAAGGAAAGGACTGTCATTATGATAATAGTACAAAGGTACTTTTTAAGGGGACGGGGGAAATAGTGGATTTGTGTGAGGTGGATGGATGCTTCAGTCCCTCAGGTTTTATGATTCTCACCCTTGGGTTTAAACTAAAGGGATACAGGACTCATTCTACCTTCCATCTTTCATATGATGGCATACAAATACTTAACTTGTCTAGACTAAACAAAGCAAAATGTGTGGCCTTTTCATGAGACGTATGTATGCTGTGAACAGAATATTTCAGCTTGCATTTGCAGCTGCCATTAAAGTTAATGCAAGTATGTAGTTTCTTTTTCCTGGTATTTATTACTGCAGTCATGTTTCCATTTCAAGAAGATGGTGGAATTGGAACAAAAGAAAAAAATGTGCTTTTGATGTCTATAGCACAATGTATTGTATTACACCTGGTAAATCACAAACACTATGCCGTATCATGATATGATATGAACCACAAAACTAAATAGCTTGCGCATCCATTTTTTGGATTGACAATTGGTATCGGATTGAGCAGAAATAGTTAAGAATATTTTTCTTCTGAATATTCCGTAAGCTTATTTTTGTGTGTTGCAACAAGAAGGAAATGCGATAGTGTGCTCTTTAAGTAGCAAATATAAATGAAATGCAAATGCCTGGCCCAGAAAATAATATGACCGAATAGTAAGGCTTCAATCGTTTTGAAAGAAGTCTTTGGCAGAAATGAATTCAACATTTTCAAATATGCAATGTTACAATGACAAGATGTATTCATAGATAAGTTAATTGTGAGTATTTAAACATTAGAGTTCAAACGGAACAAAAAAATAAATGTAACACGAAATTATTAATGCCCATGTGATGTCAGTATTCACATGGTTATTTGACTTCTCATTATTACATATGTAAATATGCAACAGCAAGAATAAAGAGAATGAAAATGAGACATAGTAAGATGTTCAATACATGGCATAATTTTTAGTCATAATATTTGAATCATTAAGATTGTATCAACTATTCTGCAAAACAACTTCTTGGATGTGACAACAAATGAATTTACACGTAACATAGTAATATACATATCATTTTACTCAAGTACATACATTTCTTGGTGGATCTCATAACTGAACACATGGAACTTACAAGTTTCATGTTATTTTTCACACTGCAGAATGCAAATAATTTAGAGGAATAACTAGTAAAGTAGGTTTTTCATACTGTACATGCTTGCATGGTTTCTCTCCATTAAAAAACCTCACAATTGTAGAGTGTTAAATGAAGAAAAGTATATTTGACTTTTACAATCGCGTTAAAATATGCTTTTGCTTATTAAGTAATCATTAGAAGATGTGTTTTTATTTATCGATTTTTAGGGCTTTCTGGATGGAAAAATATAATTCTTAGCCTTTTTGTCGAAGTCAATATGATATTAAGACGCAAATTCGACTTACATTAGGAAGGTCAATCTTTTTGTTGCATTAGCTGTTTTATAAAAAAATAGTAACAATGCTGGCAATAATGCAGTGTCTACAAAATGCTTAAGTCCACGTAAATACGCAACATACAGAAAGAAAATTCAAATTGTGTAGGACCCACGCAGTGGGTAACAAATTCAAGGAAGTCGTACAACGTCAATGATATATAAATAGAAATTCCTAGAAGTTTCTACCAAAAACGGGAGAAATGCCTCCTACTGCAGAAGCTTAGAGAACCTTCGAGCTAGATGTATGCTGCAGTATACAAGTTTTTGCCATCCATCCTAGGCAAGGAATCCTAGTCGATACGTAAGTATTGACTATGAAAGAGTAGGATGGAAGGAAAGCCATAATATCATTCAATTTTGCACTCATATTATGTATATGATCAAAACTTTTTGACTCCCACGCTCGAATCCATTACACTTTCCTCCCACACAGCCACATGAGGTTTTGGTAAAATAAATATTATTTTTTTGGTGAAAAGAAATAGTACAAATGGGGAAAGGCAAAAAAGGGATGTCATTTCAGATAATTCGGAGGAAAAGGGGAAGCGATATCAACGCATAGAGATCTCTCATGACCTTTCGGAAGAAGAACTGATTAGTATTTGGGACATGCATACGTTGGTCAAGGCCATCATGAGAAAATCATAGGTTTGTGTTTTCATTTTTCAAATGCCATCGACTTTCATGCATACATTGCATACGGGATATCATAATAATGACAGAATCGGTATCAAAATGAGAGTCATCATGGGATCATAATGGGAGTTATTTAAATGTACAAATACGACACTGCTTAACAGTGAAAGCCGTTATGTATGCAAATTAGTGTAGGTATGTAAATCACGTACAAATCATGGTCTCTTTAAAACAATTATTTTTATCATAACAAAATACAGCGAAGTACATTAGATTCATAAGTTGTCATTACAGCAGATATTTACATTAATGTAAATTCAAAGTACATACATTTTATTTTGCTTATTTCTTTGACTTGCACATTGCAACCATTATTCTAATTTACGGTTGCGGTTCCTGCAAAATCATCATTTTTAAGTCCACTCAGCTAAAGACGATTAGGTATTACTTTTTCCCTTTGTAGATGCATGCTTAGTGCTTACACATATGTATGTGCCTTTATTCCTTCTATAAAAAGAATTAAGCTTTTTTATGAAAGTAAAAAAAATGAATGGCACACCAAAAACTCTTATTAACTTAACGTGTCTGCCTACCTGTACTTTATATTGTTTTGTCCGTCCTTTTTTTAACAAAATTTACTTAAAATAGCTTTGTCACAGAAACATGTAAAATGTTCTTCATAAAAAGTCCTGAGTCTTGATGCCTGATGTTTGAAGTAAAGTACGAGAAGTATTACTGATACTGCATGAAATGGAGAAAACAGTCCAAGTTGGAAGTAAACGAAAACGAAACACCACATCACATTTTTGTGCTCCTTTAAAAATGAAAATCAAATTAATTGTATATTAATCAATGTCTTATCAATGTTTCGGGGAAGAAATTTTGATTGAGAAATTCGTGTAGATTTCTAGTTTTAAGTACGTTTGACAGACACACTTTTGTGTCTGATGCCGGGTTGGCTTTAAATAAATGGAAATGTTTTGGTTACAGTTTGTGCTTCTCAGTGGCAGTTTTTATTTAGTGGATGCCCTATGCGGATATGAGGTAATAAAAAACCTTAAATGAGAGGAAAGTATAAATACTGGCAATTTACTGATGCACGTTTACATTTTTATAAAAACTACAGAGTTGCCCAAAGACAAAACCCGGTTACATCAACGTTCATTTGGTAGCTCACAGGTAACTAATAGATCAATTTTGTGATATACATACATATGTGTGCGAACAAATCTAGTTGTCTCGCATTGCCCCGCTAAGAAATGAGTATGATCAATGGATTTTTCATGCAGTCATGACGATGTCGGGTGGCTGAAGACAGTTGACCAATATTTCCTTGGAAGTAAGCTGTTTAAATCATTTTGTGGACATGTCATGTCAGTCTTATTTCTGAATAGGTATATGAATTCTAATCATTCTCGTTTCCTTGACCCATTTAGCACGACTGGATATAGATCGAGGTTCAGTTCAATACATATTGGACTCTGTTGTATCAGAGCTTAGAAAAAATCCAAGTAGGAGATTCATGTACGTTGAGACGGCATTCTTCTGGCGATGGTACGTACTTACTTTTAGTCCTCAACATCCATGAAAAATATGCCTTATAAAGCATAATCAGTTTAAATCAGTCTAGCATTATAATCCACTAAAATAATTTTTTTCTGCAGGTGGAAATCTCAAGATGACGTGACGAAGCAACTCGTCCAGACACTGGTTGACAATGGCCAACTCGAATTTGTTTCGGGAGGCTGGTGCATGGCGGATGAAGGGAGCACGCATTACACCGCCTTAATTGATCAGTATACTTTGGGCCTGAGGTATCTACAACTAAAAATACTTAACATTTGTACCTTCACCTTGTACCATGAAGCCTAATTTGTACGTTTGGGGAAATGTAAGATTTTTAAATGACACGTTCGGATCTTGCGCGGTACCAAAGGTGGGCTGGCAAATTGACACATTTGGCCATAGTATCGAGCACGCTTCCCTGTTTGCTCAGATGGCATTCGATGGGATCTTCCTGGGACGTATGGATTACCAGTACAAGTCAGAGTTACGGGTGCGTCAAGAGATGGAAATGATCTGGAATGCAAGTCCAAACAACCTTGGTAAATAAAATACAAAATGCATACTATAACAATTTATATACATACTTTTAAAATTAGAATTGGAACGAGAAGAAATTCTAATTGTGAATACTTGCAGGAAAAGCTGGATCATTATTCACCAGCGTGCTTTACAACTATTATATGCCCCCGATGGGCTTTTGCTTTGATGGAATTCAGTGCACCGATGATCCAATCAACGTAAGGAACTTTGAGCTATATAAACTTATAAAATAATGTATACACACCAAAGTTTTAATTATTGTCTTCAGGATGATCCCACTCTTGACGACTACAACGTTGAGGAGAAAGTGAGAGACTTTCTCCGCATTGCAAAATGGTGGGAGTTTCCGTATGCAACTGGGAACGTTCTGATGACGATGGGCAGTGATTTTCATTACATGAATGCCAATGCATGGTTCAAAAACTTGGACAAATTGATCAAGTACGGTTCATTTTAATTGTTCCTTTAGTTCAATATTAATTGCTTCGTGTTTGATTATATAGGTTTGATGATTTTTTTGGCTTTTGACTTTGAAGGTATGTGAATAACTACGAGTACGCAGGAAACGCCAGCACTCGAATACATGCATTTTACTCTACACCATCGTGCTACTTACAAGAAGTTCACAGGAGCAAAAAAGAATTGCCTGTAAAAAATGGAGACTTCTTTCCCTATTCAAATGTAACCTACACATGTTATCTGCAAAAAAGATGTCCTTCAATTTGCTTGCAATGTAATTTACGAGCTCGATTTTTTTCAGGATCCGTACGGCTTTTGGAGTGGATACTTTACCTCTCGTCCCAATTTCAAATACCACATTCGAAAGGCCAACAGCTTTCTACAAGTATGCAAACAAGTGACCGTTGGAGCGTTCCAAGGAAAAGCTGAGAAGCGGATTATGGACAAATTGGGGAAACTGTCTGACGCTGTGGGAATTGTCCAGCACCATGATGCGATTACCGGCACAGCCAAGCAGCACGTCACCGATGACTACTCAAGGAGACTTGCCATTGGAGTAACAAGTTGTGAAGACATTTTGGGAGAAGCCTTTGGGTAACTTGAGACACTGATAAATTTATTGCTTTACTAAAACTTTGGGAGTTGAAATTAATTGTTTTTTTTACAAAACTAATGAAACCTAATAAAGGAAACTACAGCAACAACGTCCTTTGAATTTGACGCTGTCAACATCTCTACCGTTTCCAAATGTCAGTCATTATCAACCGACTAAAGGAAATTCGTTCGAATTCTGTCAAACGCTCAATATAAGCGCGTGTCAACCATCAGAGAGTAGATCCAGCTTTATACTTTCAATCTACAATCCCCTTGCGAGGGAACTGAGAGATGCCTACATTCGCATCCCAGTGACAAGTCCAATGTGGCAAATCAAATCTAAATCAGGTGGGCATGCAATCCTATAAGATTTCTGCGTACTTTCTATTTGCCATTGGAAAATTGTGATATGGGGCGAAATGCGACAGTAATGAATCAAATCTTGTAAAAAAATGTTTTAACAAAATAATACGTCATTTTTTTCTTTAAAGAGTATATAACACCAGACGCCTTCATCATTCCTAAGCCCGTACTCAAAATTCCTGGACGAGAAAGTAAAGCCATTTACGAGCTCGTCTTTCCAGTCGAAGCCCTTCCCGGTCTGACCCTCACAAATCTGAGAGTAACAGAGAAGCCTTTTCAGGATAAGACTCTACCAAAGTCCTCTTTGTCCCAAAAAGAAAGCTCTCAAACGTATGACAACCAAACACGTGTCAAGGAAGACATTGTCATCTCCAATACCAAGGTAATAAAATTTTTATTTTAAACAAATATTTAGTAACCCATTTGCAAAAAAAATTCAACTAAATTGTCTGCTTTTGAAAACTTTTCCAGGGAGTCAAAATCACACTTGATGGTATTACTGGATTATTGAAGTCGATTTCCCGTGGATCGGTGCAGCTCCCCTTGATGCAGAATTTTTTCTATTACAATGCCATGGCCGGAAATAACTCTCAGTTCAGATGGCGAGCATCCGGAGCATACATCCTCCGACCGAATACAAGTGCAGCCAATGGACATGAGCCGGAAGTGATCACATCTCGCCTCCAGAGCTTCCAGGTGTACAGAGGAGTACATCTCACAGAGGTTCATCAAGTCTATTCGGACTGGCTGAGTCAAGTCATAAGGCTTTATGAAAAGTCTGATTTGGTTGAGTTTGAGTGGCTCGTCGGACCCGTTCCAGTTGAGTAAGTGAATAAAGATATATTTTTCACAACTAAAATTTGTTTCATTTGTATTGGGTACAAACAATTTGATTTGCTTTTGGGGAAATATGATTTAGTTAGTAAATTTAAAATGTTCAAAATATTTTAGGGACGAGGTTGGTAAAGAAATTATAACAAGGTACACAACCAACTTGGCCACGAAAGGAGTATTTTTCACAGATTCCAATGGAAGACAGCTTATCAAGCGGAAGAGAGATTTTAGAGACTTTCCTTTCACCGTGAGTGTTTCAGTTTACATGGATAGCTTTTAATTTGAAGGTACAATTTAAATTCACCATGGAAGAGACATTAAAAATAATGTCTACTTTACGTTGTTGCTAGTACTATGAGCCAGTCGCTGGAAACTACTATCCGATTACCTCTAGTATGATTATAAGCGCTGACGACAATCTTCCTCTAACCAGTCCAGCTCTTGTCTGCCTTACTGACCGTTCACAAGGCGGAACATCAATGAACGATGGAGAAATTGAACTTCTCGTAAGTCAGCTTAAACGCTTTGAATTCAGCGATTTAGGAAAATGTAGCATTATTCTGTAGGTGACTGTTAGCAAGATTTTTTTGATTTAGCATTTTTGCCATATTTTTTTAAATTTCAGATTCACCGACGCCTGCTTTACGACGACGCCTTCGGTGTAGATGAACCTCTCAATGAGACAGCGTACGGGAAGGGCCTGGTGACGCGTGGAAAGCACTGGCTTCTTGTTGCCGGCGAAGGCACCGGAATTTCTCGGTCAAAGTACCGAGAATTTGCTCAAGAGATTTTTGTGGGGAAAGTATTGGCATTTTCCAACGTCACGTCATCGCCTTCACCGGAAACGACACTGTCTCCTAAGTCAACAGCACTTTCCCCACTAACCCAGATTTTGCCAGCAAATATTCATCTCCTTACAGCGGAACAAGTCTCCCTAACGCAGATATTACTCCGTTTGGAGCATTTTTACGAGAAAGGCGAGGACCCAGTGAATTCGAGTCCTGTAAGGATTTCAGTGAAAGCAATCATGCAAAGTTTGCCATTTGTTAAGAGTCTCAGAGAGACCACGCTAGGCGCAAATCAGTTGCTCAAAGATGTGAAAAAGTTTGAGTGGAAGCTCAAAAATGAAACCCTGGCAACCTTGGGCGTTGACGACATTGGTTCTAGTTATGCGAGCCCGAGTGGGGAAATCGTACTAAAGCCGACCGAGATTAAAACGTATTTAATGGAGACCGCTTAATAACTTCAAAAGTAAGCATTGCCTACGCTGGAGATGCTGGTTTTAATTTAAGAAAATATCATGATTATAGGTGGTAGTTTTTAAATATTTACAATGATATCTGCATTCCAGGTCGTCGTCGTATATTTTATTTTTTATTGAAGATATTGACATAATTTATATAATAAATGTTTTATGTTGGATATTCAAATGACATCTTCTATTTTTATACATATGTGAAATTAGCATGTACGTATCTACATATAAAATATTTTTGTTAAGAAATCAAATTGAAACAATATTAAACTTGAGTTTTGTCTAACTATAATAGTTACCTTACCTGTTTTCAACTGTGCTTTAATTTTTATAAACTCTTAACGCCATCAATCTGCACAATTATTGGCCCACATTTTAAATTTTACATAACATTTACATTTCTTATTTTACAGTTGAGATTGAGATACCGTAATGTCTTGGGGCAATAAGAGCTGGATATCCCGGCGTCAATTGCAGCCCGAATAAAAGTTGTACATTATTATAGTTTTTCTCGAAAAGGAGTAAATTGTCAAGAACTTGGGGAGATTTATCTATTATTAATTATTGATTAATCCATTAACAGAATTTGAACCTGTAATAATCAAAAGATAGGAAATAAGTAAAACTTAAAAGAAAAATGATTAGAAATTAGCAGTATTACCAATCAATTAACAATTACCGAAAAATTCAAGGAAGTATCCCAAAAATTGAGGGGAGTCTGATCTTCAATAAAGTTATCAGAGCCGAATTTAATCTTTACAATGTCAACGGACTTGTAAAATTTTCTCTCCCATTTCCGCTCAAGAAACTTTTTATTGTTGATGTAGAGATCACTGGTTCGCCACTTCTGATTTTGGAGAGCATGCTTGCTGTTTTTACAAGCTAAATGGGCGCCACCCAAAACTTGCAGGAGACAAGGTGCCGTTGAAAATTGGCCGATGAAGAAGACAAAAATCATCGACATTGTGGCAGTACCTGCTGAAGTCGTCCTGATTAACATCGCCAAACAAAACCCGCAAATGATGATGGGGCCAATTATCATAACGACCATGAGACCCTTTTGCAGCACTTTATTGCATAATAGGACCAGTAGTTGGAGATGGCGATAGACCAGTCCCTTTTGGTACGAGGTGTATTTCTCACTCCGCGCAATGTCATCATATCTTAATTTGGATTTAACAGAAATTTATAAAAGTATTTAAAATGAATGTTTCCTCCCTTCCTAATTATCAATTTAAATTACGAATTCTTATCAAACCAAAATCTCTTTCTTTATACTTAAGTTTGATCATTTTTTAGTAATCGGCTTCTACATCCTTTGTATGTACTTGGTGAGAAAATAATTAAAATAGTTCTTACGTCTCCACAAACTTGCGAATGCAAAGAATTGCCAAAATGTGCAATACATTTGCCACAAATACTGTGCTTGATAATCCAAATGCGAATAGCCAATGGTTGAACCCGAATACGAGGATTCTTCCGAAGACGTTCCAGGCCACCATGAAATTATCTGGACCACCAGCCGGCTTTGCCTGACATTCACTGAGCAGCTTGTATCCAACCATAGATGGCTTACACGGATTGAACCAGTGCAATCCGTAGACGAAGACTGCTGGGAATGAGAACTCGACGAAGATTGCATACCTATTGATTTTAAATAATTAACAGGTAACTAATGTCATGCAAGCATTATAGTTTTTCCACTCCAAACTTTGCCATTACCTGACAAATAGAAGGTTAAGCTTTTCAATTAGGGACGGCTCCTTTGGGTGCTCCGGCTGATACATCTCGTCAAACTGCAAAACGCCATTCAGGTACTCCATTATGTCCTTCATCTTTCTCCGGGGTATGTGCAGATGCAAGGTGAAGAGAATCAGCATGTTGGATGTGAGTATGGCGATAACCTTCCCCTCGACGGGGCCTTCGCCGTACGCTATTTGCCATAGGATGGCGAGACATGCGAGCGAGTGTAAGTAGCATTTTGCGGTCAGCTTTCTGTATTTAGTTTCAAGATTGTCCCCGCAGTTAACCCTGCACTTTTCCAAGTCGAATTTTAGGAGCAAGCTTTGGTGAAAATTTGACCATCGGAACAAGTTCCAAAGTAGTTTCTTATTTTTGACCAGCATTGTTACTAGGGAGCGAAAATTGAGCGAATTCGACTATTAACATGAAAACTTGACTCGAAAATGTCTGAATATTTTTTGTGCGCAACGTTCCATCAAATTAGATTTTCATCCCAAGTAATTGGGTGCTTGTTTCGCAGAAAATATATCTTGGCGATCTATATCTTGCAGTCAAGACGGGTATTTTTATACCCTTTCAAGAATCTGAGTCATGCATTGTTGTCATCGTTATTTTTTATCCGAAACACGCTCCCCAAAATCATTCCATTGTCCCCGGCCTGGTTAGATTGGTTCCTCGCTGATGCCTACTATCTAGGTACATGAAATCTTGGTGTTCAATAATTCATAGAGATATCATGGATTGGCCATGTTTTTCCTAGATTTCATATAAATGATTTGTAACCTTTGGATGTGGGTAAGCTGTTGGTGTCACCTTTTATTTTAAAGCTTCTAACAATTAGTTTCGGCTCCAATTTCTTAGAATCATGAATCAATAAAACATCACGTAGGCTAAGGCTATACTTCTGGTTTTGAGTACGTAGGTAGGCATGTATGTATGTATTTAATATTCCCGAAAAATATGTATACCTCTCTGTTCGGTACTTGTGTGACTCTAACAAAGTTAAATAATTTGTAAACACGTGCAAGATCGTGCATATACGTATACCTGTAAAAAGCAATAAATTCCAATACAAAAGTTACATGTTGCTGTTGAGTAAATCATTGTATCTGATTTTAATTTGGGCAATCGAAATTAATTGTTTTTTTACACATGTGTTTGGACAAACGCAAGTCTGGGTAACTTGTGAAATTTGTTTCATCCAGCCAGCTATTAGAATTTTATATTTCAGTTTTATTTTGGTACTATCAACATTTAAATTAAGCTAGAATTCAGTTTGGGGTTCTCTGAAACATATTGGGCCTTATGTGAATGCAAGTTCATTGTCGTCATGAATTATAATTATATTTTTGCAATCATTTTCGTTTTCCTTACACTATTCCTCGATGTCAAGTGAATATGTAAATACGATAAAACTTCAGTTTAGACAGATACATAAAGATACACATGTAGTTATCCATAAAGTTTATTAAATTGCTTGCTTGTTTTGTGTCAAGACAATAATTGAAATACAAATAAGCACTATAATGTCCAAAATTATTTTTTGTAAAATTAATATGGGTTAAGGCTTTAATTAATTCTTTTTGCACAACCACTTTAAAGTGCATATATATTTGATCCCGCTCATTAATATGTAATTTATTACATTATTGACTATGTAGGTGTTTGCATAATTTAATGCCTAATATACACTAGAAAATATTATTATTATTGAATTTTAGTTAGCATACGTAACCTAATTTATGATAACGCTCTTTTGAGTTACTTTAAAGTTGCTTTTGACTACGGCAACGAAAAAAATTTTGCAACTTATTTTTTCGCAAACTTTTATGAACTCTTGCAACTGTTGACTTTGACCTTACCCTTATCTGGACTACGGACTTTATTTCCTTTTCACTTCCTGCTGCCTTATCCACTTGTTTTGCTTTCGTTCTATTCAACCCTCTTTTTAGTTGCTCAATGAGGAATACCACCGCAGCGATTCCAGCACCTGAAAGCAGGACTATGAATATAACGATAATATTCCCCCAAAAGCTTGTTGCTGCAACCCAGTTGATATCATAATCGCCATACTTTGACTTTGGTAGATACTCCAGAAAATACTTATCCCATTGCTCCATTACCCCGGAAACCTTTAAAGAATCCATCCTCTGAGTAACTAAAGGGTTCACCCAACGCGTCAACACCATGCCGTACTTAATCTCGGCTAAAGGAGTAGTTGCCAGGGACGCAGTTCGATAAAAGAATCCACGTCTCATTTGACCATATTTTATGTATGCCTCAGGTTCCGGTAAAATGAATGCCGTCTTATTACATGATCTAAACGCATCACAAACTGTGTCTGTCCGGGACCAAGACGATGTGGGGTAAACTTGTGATGGTCCCAGTTGTGGTAGGTATATGGGCTATGTAGATATATATGCTTATTATTATGACCTGCCACTATTCGCCTGTACAGTCG